>JH430362.1:60801-72276 GCA_000239455.1 Strigamia maritima | reverse complement strand
TTTTTTTTTTATTTTATTTTAATTTCTCTTAATTTGGTTTTTTTGTTTTTTTTTTTTAGTTTGAACGTGGTCGTCAAGCTCGCTGGACCAATTTTTGTTATTGTTTTTGTAAGATATTCATATTTTTCCCCATAAAAATGAATGACACACTCTTTTTTTAGATTTATCCTTGGGCCGTGGCTTATTCGTATTATAAATACTTGAAAGAAGACAAATTCGGTTTGTTCCATGAGGGGGATGAGTTCAAAATTAATGTATAAACTTATGGATTTCACTTACCGGTAATTTTTCCTGTCACTGAGTAAAATTTTTCGCGGTAATCTCATCATTGGTCGCCTTTTAACAAGTTCGCGATCTAAAATAAAATCAAATTAATTATATTTGACAATATACTTTTGTTAATGGCGTTAAATAAAGAAATTTCATGTCAATTATCGATGATTTATTCAGAATAAATTCATAAAAAAAAAAGTTGTGAATTTTAAACATCAAAAACAGGTTTTTATGCTGCCCGACATCTTGTGGGAAAATATTGAATCGACCGCAACAAATGGTCACGCCCAAAATTATAAATATCTTTTTTTTTAAAAAAAAAGACTTTCACAAATTTCACATTTGAGTAAGTAAGTTATAAACACAAATCAAATCAATTGTCCAAAGCGTCATTGCTTTAACAATTATTTTGTCACTCAATTTCCTGGAATATTCTAACCATTACTGATCAAACTAACCCTAAAATAAATGAAATGAATCTCAAGACCTACATAAACAACTGTTATGTAATGTCGTCATGTGTAAACTTCACCATCATTACGAAACCGTCATTTGAGCACACAAAAATCGACTTCACAAACCTAGTAATCGATAATTGCATTCGGAATCGTGATTTTATCCAAAAAAAAGTCACCAATTAATTCCTTTTTATTTTTTATATACCACGTAAATTTACCGAATTTCATAAAACAATTCACATTTTAATAAGAAAAAATTTTAATTTAAAAAAATATATATATATTTTTTGAACAATCGATTCTTAATCGACTACAAGCGCTACAGTATCGTCCCGCCCAACTCTGCATTCGGAGAACATGTGCTGTCAACTCAAATCCTGTTGTTGCTGGTCCCTCCGAACAGGAGCGATCATCACTTCAGTTCTCACAGCAGTAAATAATCATTAATAATTATAATTATTTATTACCAGAACTAAAAATCGAGAGAATTTGAGTTTATACAATTTTAAACTCAAATTCTCTCGATTTTACTAACCGAAACTCAATTTTCAGTTATGGTGCATTTACGTTTTGGCAGTTGGTATCTTTTTCTTCACCGATAGTTTGCGAGCGGTGCATGCGTGGCCTCAGGACACCTCCAAGGAAGTCCGTCAATCGTACGGCTATAGTCACGACAAAATATATAATACGCTCGGTAAAAAAACTCAAATTACACAAAAAAAAAAAAAAAGTGATTTGTTCGTCCATTTTAGGGCATCATGTGCTGAGTTGGATTTATATTGGATTCATGTTCCTGGGGATAATCGCATTCGTTTCACTTGTGGCGGGTATCGCTCAGCAAAAACACTGTCCAATCATTTTTTGGTTTTGTTTTATGACGCTCGGTCTCATTTTGTCAGTTGTTATTTGCGTCGTTCATATTTTCACCGAGGAAAATGTATGGTTTTATTTATCGATATTATGCATTAAAAATCGATTTTACGCATTAAAAATCGATTTTATGCATTAAAAATCGATTTATGCATTAAAAATCGATTTTATGCATTAAAAATCGATTTTACTGCATTAAAAATCGATTTTACGCATTAAAAATCGATTTTACGCATTAAAAAATCGATATTACGCATTAAAAATCGAATATTACGCATCAAAAATCGATATTACGCATCAAAAATCCATATTACGCATTAAAAATCCATATTATGCATTAAAAATCCATATTATGCATCGATTTGTGTTTGATTTTGTTTGGTTTTCTAGTTGAATCTCTTTATCAAGATCACCGGACCAGTTTTTGCAGTTGTCTTCGTAAGAAATTCGTATTTTCTCCCCAAAAAAATAAATCAAAAATGATAAAAATTAAGCGAAATTACCTTTTTTTTAGATTTATCCATGGATCGTAACTTATTCTTATTATAAACACGTACAAATCAACATGCCCAATGTCAATTACGCGGGAATTGTGCTTAGCCAGCCGCAGCCATATAGAATATAGATAATAGATGAGTATCAACTCGCTTTTTGTGCATTTTCCCGCCAATCCACAAAATTCTCGCGATAATCTCATCATCGGCCGCCTTTTGACAAGTTGTGCAATGTGATTAAGCAATCTATTGTAAAATTAAATTAATATTAAAATTCAGTTGTTTGTAACTCCGTTATGTATTTTTAAATAAACTTTGTCAAATAAAAAACCATTTCATGACAATTATCGGTGATTTATTCACATGAATAAAATCTTCTTTTTTTTTTTACACCGTTCTCTTGCTTCTTCGCTTACTGTAATTCTCGTTTATCTCCCGACCAACGACTAAACGACGAATTTCCGAAGTCCCAGCGCCGATTTCCAACAACTTTGCATCGCGAAAATATCTACCAACCACATTGGAATTCAAGTAACCTTCAGCGCCTGTAATTTGTAAATTAACAAAATTATTAGTATTGAATTGTACATTTTTTTTGATGATAAAAACTCACCAAAACACTGCATCGCCTCGTTGCTGACTTCAACCGCTCTTTCGCAGCAGAACAGAACAACACCGGCGGAATCCTAAATAAAAATTATTTTTTTTAATTTGTGAAAAATAAATTTTTGCTTTCTAGTCTTACTTTAGTTGTAAGATTGTTATTATCGGCTGCTCTTGCTACTGTATATAAATAGGATCGCGAAATGGCTAGTTTAGTGTACATATCCGCTATTTTCGCTTGGATCAACTTTGCAATTGGATTTTATTATTGTTGTTGTCGAGTTTAGGTTTGATTACAGATTACCGAACCTGGTTTTCACTGATATTTTCGCCATTTGGCTGTGGTTTATTAACGTGGTAAAAAGCGGAATCGCAACACGCTTGCATAACACTAAAAATTCAAGCATTAAAAAATTTTGCTAAATTTATGATGAATATTTAGTTTACCCAATTGAAACTGCGGAGAAAATAACTCTTTCTATATCTAAGCCAGACATCAGAAGAGAAATACCTTTGCCAGTTTGTCCAATAAGGTTTTCAACTGAAAAATGAATATTTATGAATTAAAAAAATTAATTATTTTTAGATGAAACTATTTTACCTGGGATTTTACAGTCTTCAAAAATTAATTCGCATGTAGTCGATCCTCTCATTCCGAGTTTATTCATTTTTTGAGCCGTTTTAAAACCTGGAAATTTCTAAAAAAAATATATATTTTATAACATTCAAATAACTGATTACCAATTTAATTTGCATTTTCCACGTACCCGTTCAACTATAAATGTACTAATACCATGACGAGCTGGTGCATCCAAACTAGTTTTAGCATATATCACGATTACGTCAGCATCGCAGCCATTAGTGATCCAAAACTTATTTCCATTCAATACGTAATGTTCTCCTTTCAATTCGGCGTGCAATTTCATCGATATCACATCAGATCCGGCATTTAGTTCGCTCATAGCTAACGCTCCAATTTGTTCACCCGAACATAACTATGAAAAAAATAAAAGTTAATTAAAAACTAAGAAATTCAAGCGATATATTTCAGTATTTTCAAACCGACTTTTGGCAAATATTTCTGTTTTTGATGCTCATTTCCAGTTTTGTTAATTTGGTTCACACACAAGTTCGAATGTGCACCATAACTCAATCCAACAGCTGCACAAGCGCGAACTAATTCCTCAGATGCGATAATGTGATCCAAATACGAACCGTCCGAGCCGCCATATTTTTCTAACGAATAACGAACTGACATTTGACTAAATTCAAATTTACTGTGTAAAATCATACATACTTGGAACGGTCAAGCCAAGTAATCCTAATTTACCCAATTTTTTCCAAAATTCCTAGAAAAAAAAGAAAATTATAAATTTTTCATTTTTTACAACAATCTCACCCTTCTTTCCGGAAATTCATCAGTTTTATCAATTTTAGGCGCTAATGGCGCCAATTCTTTATGCGCAAAATCGAACACTTTTTTCCGTAACTGCGAATATTTATATTTCAAATTACGATAACTATTAAATTCCATTTCAAATTGTACAAACCTCTTTTTGGTGTTGATTCAATCCATACAAATCATCATTAACGGGATAAAATGACTTTGAACGACTCATCACGCCGCTCCCGATTCTAAAACTTTTTATAAAACAAGAAAACATGATAAAAATTCTCCTCAAATGTCTTTTTATCGATAATAATTCTTAATACAAGTCTTAAAATTGACATCATTGTTACAAAATACCATCTGTTAAAACATTAAATGATAATAAATATAAATTTACAAATGTAAACGTACAAATACATAAATAAACAATCTACAATACAACTATGTTCTAACATTTGAAATGAAAAAAATGAAACGAATTAAATTTAAATTGAAAACCCAATAACATTTTTAAAAAATAATACTATTTCATCTTATTTTAGATGAAGTGGGATGAGAAATTTGGCGCCAAAAGGCGATGTATATTGAATTCCTACTTGAGCGTAAACCTTTTTCGGGATGCCCAAATCGCACAAGTAAACCGCACCACCGGACTCGAGACTGAGAGGTAATCCGAGGGCAATAGACCACTTGGGAACGAGAGATGCGTCTTCCGGTGGTGGATCTAAAGCCAAAATAGGAGCTCTGCACTGTGTAGCCCACGAAGCAGCTGCCCGGACCCACAGCTGGCCTTTTGAGGACGTTGAATGGTCATCGAGAGCTGAGATTACAAGATCAACAACATCCATAGGAAGATCTAAAAGAAAAACGTGTGAAATTATTTTTTTCGAAGAAAATTTTCCAAATCACCTTTGATGCTTCCCGTGTGTCTTCCATCCGTCAACTTGAACAACGCTAATTCGCTGATAGTACGCGGTGAAATCTTCACATTTGTCGGCATAAAAAGGAGAACCCGTGCGCCTCTATTACTCAAATGTCGAGCACAATTCACTCCTAACTCCCCTTGAAAATGCGCGCCGCACAACACAACCACAACAGGCGCTTGATGGGTATTATGAGGATTCAAACGATGTCCACCACCGAGTAATTGAACGACCATTTCACTCGCCGCACGACCGACCATATCCATCATTCTGCCCGCGCTAAGTCCGTGTTCTTCCGCCGCCTCCAATAATTTCCGTCGCAACTCCGGCTGAATTGCGGGCACGATCAAACCCATATCTAAAAAAAGAAAAAGATTACAAAATTAAATGAAAAATGATTTTTTTGTTGACTCAGTACCCGTGGTATACTCTCTGTTTTCGGGAAATGGTACGTGAATCTGTCTAAAAACGACGTTATCCTGTCCGATCACGTTTTCGTCGCATCTATAATTTTTCCGAGCACTGTCGTTGACCACATCGGGTTTAGAAGCTGCGTTAATTTGATGAAATACTTCCTGTTTGTTAAAAAGAGCGAGATTCTTCTCGAAATCAAACTCAGTCTCTAAAATGTGTTTGCTGATTGGTTCGCTGAAACAAGCTTCGTCTCTTTCCTGTAATTTTCTTCGATTTTCGCCTTTTTTCGGCGTTGTGGGTTTGCGATAGATCTCCATATCTGAAATAAAATAAAATAAAATAAAATAAAATAAAATAAAATAAAATAAAATAAAATAAATTAAACATCATTAAAATTATTTATTTTTTAAAAATAATCGCTATTTTACTCGGTGGTAATTTCCTTTTGTCTTCTAAAACGCTTTTGCTTAATAATTTCACTAAATTCAATTCATTTCCTTTTAAATCGATCTCGTTATTTTCAGTTCTGTGGAGAATCTTCAAATCCTTAATGTCTTGAGCACTGAAATTTGTAAAGAAAAAAAAAAAAATTCTTATAATCCCGAATTTTGTAATTTAATAATTAAATTTTTCTTTACCGAATGGTTATTTCTGGTACAGTACACTCTATACCATTTCTGTAAGCCTTTATGAGCGAAATTGTCTGTTCAAACGCGTTCACGTTCGATACTTTGCCTTGATATGTGCCTAAAACTTCTCCACAATCGACAGACACATCGTAAGCGAGCCATTTGTTGTCCATTTTAAGTTTTAACGTAGATATCGTCAGGAATCAGTAGCCTACTTCTTTCTATCCCTAATTCCATGTTTTGCCGTGAGTGGGCACTGTTTCCAGAAGCGAACAATCGCAAAAAACATATCTATGACATCACTGAGTTTCCAGCCAATGGCATATGGCTCCCACTTGGCTCTAATTTTCCACTTAATACATGTTATGATGAAATGTCTTGCCATGAATAAACATCTTGTAACTTATAAATCTCTCATCTGTAGGAATGACACATCAACCGGAACTCTATATTAATGATAAATTAATTTTTCTCAACAAATTGCAGTATACATTCAAAAATAAAATATTCTCGAGATGCCTTACCATCGACATCTGAAGATTTGTCTAAGAGTTTTACTATAGGAAGAAATACAAAAGAGTAACTAGCAAAGAGACTTAGACAAGGTGTTGCGAGAGGCTGGCAACCCTCATACGACAACTACGGCAACAAAGAAGCAATTCAGAATACCATGGAAGAAATTCTAGAATGCTTAATCATCACAAAAGCAGCGCAACTGCCGAGGTCGCCAAGTAAACCAGCCGTCAAAGCGGTCAGATCAACAACGCACCGGCCAAGTAAAAGCACATCTCCTCAAAACCACACACTTTACTTTACGTGGCCCTTTGCTGCCCGTTGGGCACGGTTGCGTCCAGTGCGTCTGCGGTGTTTTGTGGGTTTGTTCTGTTTGTGTGTTGTACATTGGGTACTTGCGTGTCTTTTCAGGGTTTGTTTTCTTCTGTTTTTGGCTCATGTGGTTGTGTGTGGGGGTGTTTTGCTTATTAGTATTTTCAGGGGTTGGGGTTGGGGTTGGTGGTGATTTTGTATTTATGGGTTTGGGGAATCCAACTACGCTGGACTTTGTGTGGATAACGATAAATCATCGTTCTAACCAAATTACAGACTCAGAAAGATTGACTACAACAGAGAAAGTTATAATACAATGGGAATGAAACACAGAAACTTTATGGAGAGATTGGGGCATGGTGTACGTGGCTGAATGAGTGAAGACTATAGACACTGATTCCTAGCGTGAAGTTGTGGCTTCCCATACCCTTACATGTAACAAGATGCAGAGCTATGCGACCTGATTCACGATTTTTGCGAAATAGTGGCAATTGGAATAAAGCCAGATTAAACTGAACCTTAAGAGGCCCATCAGATGTAGAAATTTGAACTGCTAAACTCCGTTTCCAACACATTGAGAAATTCTCATTGGCAAGAACCTTTTCCCGGCGATTGTTCAAGCCACTTTTAAAAAAAATAAGTAAGTTCTTAAGTTACGTTACGTCCTACTTCAAAATCGATTTTGAAGTAAGAACTTAAGTCTACGTCTGTGTTTTTAAGCCCACAATGCATTGCGCAGCCTCCTTGCGTTACGTTACGGAGTAGTGTGAACACCAGTGTGAACTAAGCATAACTGATGTAAAGGAATTATTACTGTGATCACTCATTCAACCAATGAACCCTAATGAACACTCATATTCTATTTATAAAACATAAATAAATGCAAATCATTTCCTAAGGAAACCCCAAGGTCTTCCACTTTTGGTCAGCTTAAATTTTAAAAAAATCTAAACTCATTCAATTGTCAAAGCGGAAGTAGTTTTCCTTTATTTTCACTTCATCACGCCCACATTACGGAAACATTCAATAGCATAAATTGAGCCCCAACTCGAGCGTAGAAATCCACAAGCACAATCAACATGTCACCATCATTCACAGAGATCATCATCCTCATCTTCTCAATTCTAAAACAATGTGACTTTAAGCCAGTGTTGAAACCACCATCACCAACGGCAGTAAGTAATTAATTAATTAACTTTAATTTTATTATTAGTTGGAAAAATAATTTCAGATTGAATACATGAGAAGATTTGGTTATCTGGAGGGTGTTGGATCAGATGCCGAAAATCTTTACAAAGAAGAAACAATCATAAATGCCATAAAAACAATGCAAAAATATGGTGGCATAGAGCAAACTGGTATCGTTGATAATGATACCGTAGCTCTGTTCAGTACCCCTAGGTGTGGTGTACCAGATGTTAATCCGAGACAAATCAAACGTCCTAAAAGATACGTCATTGGTAGCGAAGGATGGAAAAAGAGAACTGTTACATATTAGTAAGTTAAAGGGTTTAAGACAACTGATATTTTATAGCTGAATAATTTTCGCAGTCCCTTGAAATGGCTAACGTAAAACGCCGCACGGGCTTATAATCGAAAAACCGTCATTTTTGACCTTCGAAAAACCGTCATTTTTAACCTTCGAAAAACCGTCATTTTTAACCTTCGAAAAACCGTCATTTTTAACCTTCGAAAAACCGTCATTTTTAACCTTCGAAAAACCGTCATTTTTGACCTTCGAAAAACCGTCATTTTTGACGCGGACCGATTTTTAGCCCTGGGCTTATATCTACATACAACCTTATATTTACATATAAGCCCATGGATTTTAATGCGGAGTTTTTTTTACTTAGTTTTTAAAGTTTTCGGAACACCTTTAGAAATATCATTTTGTATCCCAAACAGCGTATTTGAGCTTTGTGAGGTACATTGTTAACCGCTGCTGGCAAGGCGCTGTTTCTGACGTCACATTTGGTATTCCCCATGTCAAATACATAGTGTTTACGTCACAACTGGTAACAATCGCGCAAATTCTCCGTTTGATCTCGCTTTTCTCTCTCACTTTTTCATATTGTCATCTGCTCGTTTTCACAACTTCAACATTGGGTTTTATTTTACAAAAAATCTCTGAATAATTATTTAAGGCTTTTAAATGATGCTTGAACCAATAAACCAATATAAAATATGATGTCGGAAACCCTTCCATGTTATTTAATGTTTACATTATATTTTTGCAGTATTGCAAACTGGTCGCCCAAATTAGGTGAACAAACCACCGAAACTCAATTGAATAAAGCATTCAAAGTTTGGGGTGATTATTCGGGATTGAAGTTCAATCAAACCCATGACGTAAACGCTGATATCATCCTATTTTTTGCTCGTGGCCCCCATGGTGATGGATACCCAATGGACGGCCCTGGTAATATCTTAGCGCACGCTTTTTACCCGTACGAACACGGCAGTTATGGCGGCGATGTTCACTTCGATGAAGATGAAGACTGGGTCAATGGCTCGGAAGACGGTCTGAATCACATCTTCAATTGTGTTTTATTTTTATTGAATAATTGTTCGTTTTGATTGCAGGTTTTGACTTTTTCACTGTCGCAGTTCACGAAATTGGACATAGTTTAGGATTGGCTCATTCGCACGAGCCTAACTCTTTAATGTTTCCGTACTATAAAGGATACAACGCGGATTTCCGGTTGGGATATGATGATATATTAGGAGTTTACCAACTTTACAGTAATATAATAAAGTTCTAGATCATTAACGGCGTTAATAATTAGTTAATTACTGTGTAAATGCAGTATCAAGACCGTTGGAAGACGACGAAAACCATTCGAACACCAACGACAATTCCCAGAGTGCCGAGCGAGACGATGAACAGACACAAGATGGCAGTCACGAGCACGAAGATGAAGAAAAACATGACGATGATAGTCACAAAACTGACCAAGACGATGCCAGCGATGAAAATGAATACTCAAATGAAGTGATCGATAACGAAGAAGATTCAGACTACCATTTTGAAAACGAATCAGAAACCGGAACATCAACTCCATCTTCAATACCAAACATTTGTGACGGATATGACACCATAACCACAATACGCGGCGAACTCTTCGTCTTTCGGGACGAGGTAAAACACGAATCCTCTGAAATGTAACAGTTTTTAAAATTCCTATTCACTTTTCCAGTGGGTTTGGAGATTTAAGGACACGGGATTATTAGATGAAAACTACCCGGTCAAATTCCAACAACTTTTCCGCTTTCCGCGCCGCGTCAAGCGAATTGACGCCGCCTACGAACGGCCTCAAGACAACAAAATCGTCTTTTTCACCGGAAATCAATATTACCTTTTTGATGGCAATAAAATAACATCTCCCGAACCCCTATCGTTAGCCAACATAAGTTTACCCGCCTACGTCGATAAGTTGGACGCCGCTTTAATTTGGGGTAAAAATTTAAAAACTTATTTCTTTTATAACGACGAATATTGGAGATATGACGACTTGAAAAACGCCATGGACGATGGATATCCAAGAGCTGCTAGTAATTGGAAGGGAATTCCATTTCCCGTTACTAGCGCCTTGCAGTGGACGGATGGGAAAAGTTATTTTTTCATCGATAAGGATTTTTATCGTTTTAATGATCAAGAAGTGATCGCGGATGAGCAGTATCCGTTACCGGCATTTGGTTATTGGTTCGGGTGTTGATAGAATGAATCGACTAGGTCATTTATTTTTTTTTATAATTAAATACAAGAAATAATGGACTTTCTTATAAATCTCTTATAGGAAAATAATTATTATTCACAAAAATCCAAATGGGATTTTAAGTCTCTAGCGATTTAATATATATAAATGTAGAAATTAATAGTTACGATCATTTCGTTGTATATAAATGTAAAGAAAACAAGAAAAATAACAAAAAAAAAAAAAAAATATTCAAAAAAGTCACATTGAAAGAACTTAACTCTTCATTCCATCCGATCCAGATTTTTTCTGTGTTGAATAAATGTGTCCAAATTCCACTGTGTGTGATCGAGACTATATTCGCCATTGTATATAGTAATAATCGTCATGTTGGCATTCAAATCTAAATCGGGTAACAACTGAAATCAATCGAATAAACGTCAATAACATTAAGGTTGGTTAAACTAACTTGTAAGTCAAAATCAAAATCAAATCTAAATCAAAAATTAGATTTAGCTGATAAATTAGCTATTCCATCTTGGCTAATATATTCCATGAGAATCCAGCTAGAAAATAGTAAAGTGGGTGAAAAATAAAGACAAATTATTTTGACGGAACATCAGCGAACATCGTGACCGACATAGGTGCATGTTCCGCGGCCATGATGTTCGTCGATGTTCGTTTGTCATTATTTTTCGCAACTCTTACATATTTTTATGCCGATTTCTCATGAAATCGTTAGGATGTTGTTAAATGACCTCCCCATCTACAAAATCTGCAGGTTTTATTTGCTAAAACCTCAGTTTGGAGTCGAGAAACATCACATCGTTTCCAAGATGACTGCTACAGAATGCTGCTAAAACCCAATAAAACTAAAACCTGGTTTAAAACGACCAAGTTT
>JH430362.1:46165-60781 GCA_000239455.1 Strigamia maritima | reverse complement strand
TTAATAGTTACGATCATTTCGTTGTATNTAAATATAAGTAAAAACAACGAAAAAAGTAACAAAAATAACAAAAAAAAAAAAAAAAAAATAATTCAAAAAAGTCACATTGAAAGAACTTAACTCTTCATTCCATCCGATCCAGATTTTTTCTGTGTTGAATAAATGTGTCCAAATTCCACTGTGTGTGATCGAGACTATATTCGCCATTGTATATAGTAATAATCGTCATGTTGGCATTCAAATCTAAATCGGGTAACAACTGAAATCAATCGAATAAACGTCAATAACATTAATCAGTTGTGATACCACAAGCACTAGTGTGATTGTCGAAATAAGCTTGTAACAATTTACTCGGTAGAAATCACGAGTGCATCAAAAATTGCGACCTGAATAAATCACGAGAGGTTTATTCTGGTGCACAAGTGGTTTTACCAATGAGTAAAAAAATGAATGGTTGCAAGCTGTTTCGACAATCACTAGTGGTATTCGGGAAGAGAATCTAACGAGAAAAACTACAACAACAACAAATCCATCTCAAAGTTTGTCTGTCTGTCATATTGCACGGAATTTCAGCTGGGATTCCACAAGATTCCACAAGATTTCACAAAATTTTACGGGATTTAAACAAAATACCCGAGCAAATGTAAATCCCGTAAAATATCTTGTAAATCTTGTAAAATCTCCCAAAATCTCCAAAATCTCGTGAAATCTCATAGAATCCCATAAAATCCTGTGAAACATTGCACCATCGCCATTTTGGAATTGGAGTGTAGTGGCTCTGACGGCTAATTGTTACAGAAGTGGATAAAACACATTTATTTTCGGATATTTTTCATGGTGCTAAATAATCAAAACAATAGGCGACGACCAATGAGATTCGACCAGAAATTCGAATTCAACGAATCTGCGCCTACGTTCGCGTCGATAGTTTTTAAGAGTTAGATTCTCACTATAAATCATCAATAATTGATACAATAGTTGCATTCGAAAATTAAAACCAACCTGGTTTTAGCCATTTTAGGAAAGTTGGTTTTAGCTTGGTTTTACAGCTATTTTTGAATGACCTGGTTGTACTTTGATTTTTAATTAAATTCCAGCTTGAACTTAGCTGGGGATTTTGGTTAAACTAACTTGTAAGTCAAAATCAAAATCAAATCTAAATCAAAAATTAGATTTAGCTGATAAATTAGCTATTCCATCTTGGCTAATATATTCCATGAGAATCCAGCTAGAAAATAGTAAAGTGGGTGAAAAATAAAGACAAATTATTTTGACGGAACATCAGCGAACATCGTGACCGACATAGGTGCATGTTCCGCGGCCACGATGTTCGCCGATGTTCGTTTGTCATTATTTTTCGCAACTCTTACATATTTTTATGCCGATTTCTCATGAAATCGTTAGGATGTTGTTAAATGACCTCCCCATCTACAAAATCTGCAGGTTTTATTTGCTAAAACCTCAGTTTGGAGTCGAGAAACATCACATCGTTTCCAAGATGACTGCTACAGAATGCTGCTAAAACCCAATAAAACTAAAACCTGGTTTAAAACGACCAAGTTTAGATTTAAGCAGTTTTTGGGGTCTAAAACCAACATCAGGCTAAAACTAACTTCTCTAAAACGACTAAAACCAGGTTGGTTTTCATTTTCGAATGCAACTAATGAATACTTACTTTAGGTGTAAGAAGAAAATACTGCGCTGTGCTTTCACGACACGAAATCTGGACCAACAATTCGAAAACTTTTCTCTCGTTGGTCGAATCCATTCCCTGATTAATCTCATCGACACATCGGAAAGGAACTCGAGTCAATTCCTGCAACGCCATCATGTACAGAATGGTTCCGACGCTTCGTTCCCCGCCGCTGTGTTCATGCGCCGACAATTCACGCAATTGTTCGCTGTCCCGATACTTCACTTTCAGACTGATCGCGTATTTATCAAATTCCTCCTAGAAATCAACAAATTTTTCAATAATTTCGCCGCATTTTCTCTCGATTTTCACTTCGTGTCTCACTTCGTTATTTTCGCCCTTTTTAAGGGAAACTTCGCCGACGCATCCTAAACTCTTGAAAAAACGACCGAAATTTACGTCGATTTTTTGAATTAATGCTTCGATTTCCGGGAGCCAAGCAGCTTTGAGTTCTTCGATTTGTCGTTTAAGGTGGCTAACGTCTTGTTGTTGGTTTTCAGTCGATTTTTTCAGTTTTTCTATTTCTTTTTTGCGTTGGTTGTATTCGTGAATCACCTGTGGAATTAATAAATTAAATATATGATGAATAGATAAATGCAATAATATGTTTACATTTCCATCCGTTTGAAGTAAGCCGTCAGCTTTGGCTTGGTTTTCATATATCAACGCGTTGATTTCGTGGATTGTACTGGGATATTTAGCAAACAACTGAAAATTTAAATTAAATTACATCAAATTAGAAAATTCCCAATGCGGAAATGGGAAATGACATTAAACAACAAAATCATTGATAATATTGTCCCAATTCTTTGTTTGGTCAGTTCTTCAGCAAAGTGTTTCTTTGATCACTGAAAATACCTCTTTAAATTCATTGGGTAATTCCTGATTGTGTCTAAGACCAGTCTTTTGACGCGCTTTATTCAACAGTTCTCTCGCATTTTCCTTCGTTTTTTTCAGTTCTGAATCGAAATTATCCACTTGATTCTAAAATAACAGTTTCGAAAAATTTATTAATCGTTTTAAAATTAATTAAAATAAAATATTTCTACTTTTTTGTCTTCCAAATCCGTGTGCAACTGCTGATGGCCCTTTTCAGCCTTGAATTTTAACTCCACAGCTACCGAACATTGTACGCTTAATTTCAACTTTTTAATACTTAAATCCACCACAGTCTAAGTAAATAAATAAATAAATAAATAAATACTGAAAATAAAAATTAAAAATAAAAAAAAACAACCTTCTGTTCTTCGTGGAGCTTCTGTAAAGTACTTAATTTCTTTAACAGAATATTTTCAATTCGTTTCGTCATTTTCTCTTCTTCTACCTCCAAATTGACGACTTCTCCTTCACAAACTCTTATACTTTCTTCTTTTTGGTATATTTTCGCGATAAACATTTGTCTGGAATCACGTTTCGCAACTAAATCCCTCTTTTGAGTTTTCAATTCCTCAATTCGTCCCTCGATCGTTTGTTTGCGTTCCAATAAATCGGCACAACGTGTACTTATCTCCGATATTAACTCCCGAGTTTTCTAAAATAATAAAAAACAAAAAACATTAATATTATTATTATTATTGTAATTAAAAGGTAAAAACAACCTGTAAATTGTCTTGCAGCATATTTACTCGTTCCACATTGAATGTGTTTTTTAGAAATTGTGGTTGCCTATTAATATTAAAACACATTTTATATTAATTTTTGCGATTAATGTTTTGCTAAAATTACCGGATTTCTCTGATCGACGACAATGTGTACCCGGTATACTTCGATCTTGATATATTGTGCTGAAAACGAGCGAAAAAAAATTATAATGAACTTTTTTTTTTTTTAAAAAAAAAATCCGTTTTCAACGTTATTTTACGTAATGATTAGAAGAATAAAAATGTCTAAAAGGCGTTTGATTTTCCACATCCTGACCCATCCCTTTAGTTTTTTCATCCCCCACAGGAACCGAATGAACCCGATATTGCTGGCACAAATAACTCATGACTGGATCGGGTGCAGTGAATAATTCTCGCAGATAACTACGAAATCCATATTTCCTAATGAAAATAATAAATAAATAAAAACAATTGGTATTAAAATTTAAAAAAAATAAATAAAAACCAAAAATCTTCCAGCTTATGGTCGGGGAGGAAAGTGTGCGGCGCTTTGTTCGGCGCTAAAACAGCACTGACGCTCAATCGTTGATCATCTCGCAACAATTTCAAAAATTTATTCATATCGTCTCGATCTTCGCAAACAAAAGCGCACATATCATCGAAAGAGATATGAGATTCCACGTAAATCGCCATTGCTGGATTATGCACGTTTATCTGTCAAAAATATCATTTTTTATTTTATTTAAACTTTTTTGGTTTATTTACTAGGGTCATCATGGGTTCGTGAATATTTTGAGTAAATTTATCCTTGTTGTCTCGTAACCACATTGCAGCTTTATAAGCAGGAGTGTCCCTTTGACGTAATGTTTCGACGCGCTGACGATGAACATCTTTAAGCTGTTTCATTTCCTGTTCCATTCCTAAAAATTCATCATTTTTTAAATAATTTATTTATAATATTATTAGATTTTTTTTTCAACCTCTAACTTCCTGCTCCAGTCGATTTCTTTCGTTATTTTCAGAATTTATTTCACTATCGATTTGAATCATATCGCGAGTGCAAACTTTGATTTTAGACATAACATCGTCGATTTGTGGCTTTAAAAGAAAAAATAAAATATTAGTTACGTTCCATCCTTCAATTGAAATTATAATTTCTACTTGAATATCGGATTCTGCCGGAAGAGCCATTAATTCGTTCTTCAAACTATCTAAATGTTTTTTCAGTGATTCCAATCTAAAATAAAGCAAAAGTTAATTTTTTGTAAATTTGTTTTACGGTTTTTTTCAAACAGATTACTTCTCCTCTCTTCGAGCTTCGATGAGTTTCTTCTCTTTAAAATCCTCTTCTGCATCTCTAATGTCGGATCTGAAGTTATCCATCAAATTTAGAGTGTTGTTCGACTTTCTCGTTGATTCTTCGATCGTCCTGCTAACTTAAAAAAAAAAAAAAAAAAAAAAAATTAAATGAAAAAGAAATTTTCAGTTTTCGAGAGAATATTTACCACTAGGATCACTTTTTCTTCCAGATTTTTCACGTTTCGTTTGGTTTCTTCGATTTTCTTCTGAAATGGTTCCGCCTTGGCTTTCAACTGCTTCAACTCTGTCTCCAACTCACGTTTGCGATTTTTCATGTCGTTGAAGAGTTTGCGGCTTATTTCGTATTCCTGAAAGAAAATAAAAAAAATTTAAAATGCAATAAAATAAGTTAATAATTTGTTTTAATTTACCACCCAGGGTTTTTTCTGATTCAAAACTTCAATGATGTTCATGTAGAGTTCGCGATCTTTGTAATTTTGTACTTTCTCCTCTAATCGAGCGTTTGTTTGGATTTCGTTTTCGAGGCGTTGAAGATTGCTTTCGAAATTCGTGTTTAAATGCGCTATGTCGTTTTGTAGTTTTATTAAATCTTTGTGTCGCTTGACCATTTCTTCGTCGCCAACCTGAAAAAAACAATTCTAAATAACCCGCTGTAATGTGGAAATATGAATAAAATTTACGGCTTTTTCGGTGTTTTCCAAAAGCTCTTGTTTCGTCATTTTTACGAAATCAGCTACTCGATCTTGCGGTAAAAACTGGCACAAATTATTGATTTGGATCTTCAGACTCGCCATTAAATCTTCGATCTACAAATTAAACATCAAATTTAGTACAGAAATTTACTCATGTTGTACTGAATAAAAATACAAACATTTTTCAAAGAAGTCGGTTCTCTATTTAACATCCATGTAGACTGATTATCCTTTCTAATTTCTCGCCAAACAACAAAATTTCGTCCTTTAGTGTTTTTTCTTTAACGTAAAACAAAAATACAATTAAAATCAGTATTTAAACGCAGTTTAAAAACGTGTAAAACGATGATAACGAAGCGATTTTCACTCGTTTATACGTTATAAATGACTAAACTGTATTTTATATAAGCATTTACAATTCAATTTCGATTTGCGCCTTGTTATATCCATGTTTGATATATTCGGCAACGTTTCCAGCTCTTCCAATAGTTTTTGTCTTGCCGCCCAAACCCAGACAAATAGCGCACACAATTGTCGATTTTCCACTGCCATTAGGCCCAATTATAACATTCAATTTGGGCCCTGGTTTGAATTCAATCGAGTCATAAGTCCTGCGAAAAAAAAAAAGAAAACGCAATAAATTATTCAACAATTAATAAATTTGAAAATTTGAAGTTTCGTATAACTTACAGAAAACTATTTAATTTTATCCTTACGATGGAACCGTGAACAGATTCATTGTCGCTTGTTGACGATGTCATTATGAATGTGACAAAAAGAAAAGTGAATAAATAAAAATGAAAATGTTATGTCATTTCTTCCCGCTCCTGAAAAATGCAAATAAGTATAACGTGATCTAACATGGGCGTGCTGCATCTAATTCCTGACCGAATCGCAACAACCGGAATTAAAATATATTTTTTCTCACAAATACGGTATAACCACTAACCATTAAAATAAAAAATTTAAAAAAAATATAATCAGGAATATATCATTAACGGGTACTATATTCTGTACGGTACCGTAAAATTCCGGGCGAATAAATAGATAACCTCATCTTTATATCAAAATGGAGGCCATTACAGCTGTAAAATTATATTTAACTCGTATGATCGATGAAAGTGGGCCAGGGATGAAAGTATTACTGATGGATCGAGAGACAGTAATTATACCTAATTGTAATTATCAAAATAAACAAGTAAAATGTTGAATTTCTTACATTTTAGACAAGTATCGTCAGTATGATTTACGCACAGTCGGAGATTCTTCAAAAGGAAGTTTATTTATGCGCTAAAATCGAACGAGGAACCGTGAGAGAAGTTATGAAACACTTGAAATGCATCGTATTTGTGCGGCCAACGAAGGACAATGTCGAAATTTTGGCTCAAGAATTGCGATCGCCCAAATACGGGCTCTATTACATATGTAAAGAAGCCGTTACGCGCTACAAATTAAGTTATTAACGAAGTTCTGATATCAGATTTCAGTAATGTCATTAGCAAAAGTGATGTCAAAGTTCTGGCCGAAGCTGACGAACACGAAGTTGTTCGAGAAGTTCAAGTAAATGAACAATAATTGCACGTAAACGGGAGAAATTAATGCTAAATATCGTTTATTGCAGGAATTTTATGGAGATTACATCGCTATTACCAATCATTTATTTTCTTTGAACATCAACGGTTGTTACAATGTAAATTTTAAGAGTTTTCAAACGATATAAAGTTTGTTAAATTGTTTCTTTATTCGTCCAGGGCGTAAATTGGGAGCCAAGCAGCTTGCAACGAACTGTTCAAGGATTAGTCTCAATTTTATTATCGTTAAAGAAAAGACCCGTGTTTCGATATCAAAGTTCGTCTGAAATGGCAAAAAGATTGACGGAAAACATCAGAGTAATATTTTTTTTTCTTTTTTTTCTAAAAGAAAAATTATTTTTTTTGTGTTTTTATAGCAATTTATGGCTAAGGAAGCGGGTTTATTTGATTTTCGTCAATCCGAGATTCCCCCATTACTTTTGATAATGGACCGCAGATGTGACCCTGTGACTCCTCTTCTTAATCAGTGGACGTATCAAGCGATGGTTCACGAATTACTAGGAATTAATAACAATCGAGTCAATTTATCGTCTGTTCCTGGCATTGCGAAGGAGCTCCAGGAAGTTGTTTTGTCTCCAGTGCACGATAAATTCTACAGTGATGTAAAAAAAAAAAGAAAAAAGGATTATACAAGTTTATTGATAATATCGACGTTTAAATATTTGATTTCAGAATATGTATCAGAATTTCGGAGAAATTGCTGCCACAATTAAAGAATTAATGGACGAGTTTCAAAAGAAGGCGAAAAGTCATCAAAAAGTCGAATCCATTTCGGATATGAAAGTAAAAATATGGAAGTAAAACTAATTTGGAAATTTATTGTTATTGTTTTTTTTGAAGGTTTTTGTAGAAAATTATCCGCAATTTAAAAAAATGTCCGGAACCGTTTCTAAACACGTTACTGTGATCGGCGAATTGTCGCGATTGGTCCGGGAAATGAAACTTCTCGAAGTTTCAGAAGCCGAGCAGGAATTGGCCGCAAAATCCGATCATTCACATTCGTTATACGTAAAAAAATCGGAATTATTACTTAGAAATAATTAATTTTTTAGTATTTTTTTAAATTTAGAAAGTGAAACAACTGATTAAAGATATTAGTGAACTCGATGCGATTCGCTTGGTGTTGCTGTACGCACTCAGTTATGAGAGTCACGGCAACAACGAAGCTTTAGGATTAATTGAAGCGTTGAAAAGAAAGGGCGTCAGTGAGAAATTAACCAAAGTAAATAAAGTTTTTTATCATTTAAAATGAATTATTTCACTGAAAATTGACATTTTCATGACTTAATTCATTTTATTTGCGTTTTTTTAAACTAAAAATTAAATTAAATTTTTTTTCTTAGCTTGTGCCTAGTATCGTCGAATTTGGTGGCTCCCACATGCAAGCCAGTGGTCAAATCACCTCTCAGAACCCCGTAGCATTTACCAAGAAAATTTTTAAGGGTTTAAAAGTAAAAACATCAAAGAAAAAAATGAACTAAACAAAACTAATTTCCCATTTATTTCGTTTAGGGCGTTGAAAACATCTACACTCAACATTCCCCACTCGTTAAAGAAGTTCTCGAAGACCTAATCAAAGGAAAATTGCGAGAAAATTCATATCCATTCTCGGAACAGAGTTATTCCAACCGATGCCAAGATGTGATTGTCTTCATTATTGGCGGAACCACCTACGAGGAATCAGTCGCCGTCGACCAGATCAACAAGAGCGGCCGATTACGCGTCCTTCTTGGAGGAACCACCGTTCACAACACGCGGAGTTTCCTCGACGAAGTTTCTCACGCGACTCAGCACTCGACTCGCAGAGCGCTGCGTCGACAGCACCAATATTGACCAAACTAATTTAACTTTCACGAAATTAATTTTTATTATTTTTGTTATTATCATTATTTACATTGTTTATATAGCTATTAAAAATATTATTGTACAAAAAATTAGCATTTTTATTCAAGTTTTTCCAGTTCACTGCACGACTTTGATATCAGTGCACTGTTACTAAACGAAAAAAACATTTTAGTTGGATTAATCATTGTTATATATATATATATTTATTATTTCTTACCTTTTTTCTTTTCTTCCAATGTGCAATTTAAGATTGCCGTGTTTAATACTTTTGAATATAGAGATTACTTCGGCATGGCACATTTCTTCTAAACTTTGGCCATTGATGGCAAAAATTTCATCACCTGTTACACGAAGAAGAAAAAATTAATTAATTATGAAATATTCAAGTATTGTAATTGTATTATGTATTCATATTTTTTTCTTGTATAAATTTAGGTTGCATCAAAATAAATTTCCGTAATTTTTTTTTTTTTTTTTTAAAAAAAATTTCAAAATTCAAAATTCAAAATTCATTCACCTTCTTTCAATTTCTTCTCTTCCGCAGCTTGGCCATTTGGGAAAATAGTTTTCACGTAAATTCCTAAATTTCCTTTAGGAGAATCTTTTCCTCCGACAATACTGAATCCTAGACTTTTCTTTCCAGGTCCTTTTTCAAATACAACACTATAAAACTTCAATAAATTTGACGATTTACATCGACGGGGCAGTGTGCATAAACCACTTTCACTAATCTAAAAAAAAAAAAAAAAAAAAAATTAAAAAATAAAAATAAAAAATTAAAAAAATAAAAATCAAATTTTTACCTTAGATCCAGATGAAAGTGATATAACAGGCTGAGAAAATTTTCTTCCTGATTTAATATTAGTATTATTTAAATTTACAAATATATTTCCTTCTTGTAGAAGTGATTTCCTTGCCACGAGCAAATTCACGTGTTTAGGAGTAGAACAAAGTGTGTTCCTAGCTTCCTTCAAACTCATCCCACGCAAATTAATCCCATTTACATTGATCAATTCGTCTCCCTCAGACAGCCGGCCGTCACTAAACGAGTAAATAACATTATATCAATAAAAAATAAAAAAATTTCAAACCTTTAGAATTAAATAACATTGATGCATCGATGACACACAACAATCCATTAGAAATAGGAGAAAAATCCCATACAAACAAATTTCATTATTTTGTTATTTACTAAATTTAGAAATTTTATTCGAGTCTGCGCACTGCTCGGCAAACATTCCTTGAATAGTTACATTCACACATGAATGGATTCCAATGTACAACCTATTCAGCTTCCCAGCTTCCCCTCGTGGCCTTTTAAGTTTTAAACCAAGAGGGGAACTGTCCAAGAGCTTAAGTTCAAACCTCCAAGACCTTTCCACATTCCCCTTAACTGCTCAACAGGAAAATAAGAAAATATAAAAATATGAATAATGAATAATGCATTATGCATTATGATTACGCCGTTAATGCCACGATCGACAAGATGAGATAAATCTATGTGTAGAACATGTTATGGACATGTTATGGACATGCACCAGTTGTATGCTTACCGATCCGCTAAACCATTCGCCTCAATGTGAGCCACTACGTAACCTTGTAGTCCGAATTGATCGTTCTGCTTGGTGGTGATGTAAATTCCTAATCCGTTGCTTTCGTCCTTCACTAAATCCACTTGTATGGTGGAATCGAAAAAATCGTCGTCAACCGTTTTACCAAATATATTTGAGCAACTATTTTGACGCACGTCAGCTTTTATCGTATCGGAAGAGAAGAAATCGGATGGGAAAAATTCTTTCTGCAAATCGCCAATCTTTTGGTGATGTTTGTCGTGCCGACTCTTCCGATCTAACGTCCAACTTTGGTAATTTCGGCTTTTGTGCGTCGATTTGGAATTGTCTAAATGATCACTTAGTGTTTCGTTCAGGTGTTTCGCACTAGAAATCGCCTCTTCGCTCATCACACCGTGCACTTTGCGCGGAGAACTGTGCGGACTGTCGTTTCCGGTACGCGTACTATCACTGTCGTAACCGGACTCGTCCGAACGGACGTACGACGGCAGGAAATTCAGATTGTCGTCCATGATGCTGACGCCATTCAGCTCCAAACTGATTTTGTGGCTGCGAAGCGATTCTTCGGAGACGGCGCGTAATCGAGCCGCACGATTTTCCCACGTTGCATTCGACGTGTCGTGTTCTAGTAGGTTTTCGCAGCTCTGCGCTTTCTCTTTCTCCGGACTCGTTTTATTGCCGATTTTCCCGCTCGGATTACACGACGCTTCTTCCGGGACGGTGCCGAGTCGCGAACGAAGGAATGCGTAAGGAAAACTCGCTTTGCGGCCCCACGAGCGACTGTTGTTGTCGGAACTGTCTTTTTTCTTTTTGGCGCACGAATCTCGACCTTCGGTGGCCATTTGTTCACCGGAACCGAGTAAATGCGACGCCGAGACACTGCGAAAGAGCGAATTGCTTTTCTTTCCGTTGTTTTTCACGTGGACATCAAAGCCACACACTGTTGGAGAAGAGTTTCTTCGAAACGGTTTTTGTTTGCTTCCGAAATCAAATGGTCTCCAATTCTCTCTCGATTGAGAAGGAAGAGGAAATGAAAGTCTCTCCTTTGACTCATTACGTTTCAACTGCTCCAACTTCCTTCCCATCCGCTTTCCCCATGTATTTAGACCTGCACAAAAAATCAAATTAAAATCTATTTAGCTCTTGCTACTAATATCATATAATGTACACAATTTTAATTTTTTTTTTTTATTTTTTTTTTTTTTTTTTTTTTTTCTTAATTAAATAACAGAACAAGAATTGTGCAAATTACGAGTTGGGAAAAGTCATATCAATTATAAACATGGTGTGTATTTCCTGTTTCCTGTGTTATTGCTTACATTTGGATATGTTTTTTGACTCGATTCTTCCACGACCATAGCGGGCACTGCAGTCACCGTTTGATATTCCTCTTGACCAAGAAATGAAAGTTTGACCAACTGTGGCGGACTGGAATGTCTTCTTTTGAATAATTTCATCATAAATTGCTTTTAAATCACCTAAAATAAATAAATAAATAAATAAAATTATATTTTTTGTAAATAACAAAGAATAAAAATGACAGGACTTGTAATAATGTGGGAAAAGCATCCATTTGTAAAACTTCAAATAACTCGAGTAAAGATATCATGTGGTCATGTGATAAAAGTGCAAAGTGCAAGAGATAATGGTTTTATCAGAAGCACATGTTATATAGAGATAAAAAGCAGAACACACACACACACACACATTATGTTTTATTTAATTAAATTAATCTTCTTTTTCTTTTCTACTTTCTAATTACAAAAGATTTCATGATGTAACATCTGTTGCTAATTTAACAGGATTTTCAAGGTTGAGAATCCATTTGTGTCTGCCTTATTTTTTTTTTTTTTTTCTTTTTTTTTCTTTTAGACTTCAACCATTTCTAATCTTGGATCAAATGAAAAATGCAAAGCTCACTTTTCATCCTGCCCCCATTTTAAAGTTCTTTCACTCTTATTTTAGCCAGTGGCACATTTAAAAAAAAAACAAAAAAAAAAAAAACAAGTTTTTCAACCACCTGCTTCTTTGTATATGTAATAAATATTCAAAAAAAAATAATAAATAAATAAATAATAATTAAAATATATAAATATATTCATCTTACTGACATATATAATAAAAAAATTTCGATTTGATTTCCCCTGCAAAAGGGGCATTGAAATTTGAAAAAAAAACAAAAAAAAAACATCTAAACTCTTTAATGACAATTTAATAGCATGTTTCCTCATTTCACTTTCGGTTTCATAAATTGCTTTTCCAGTTGATCAAATTACTTTGACTGTCCCTCCTTCTAGCTTTGTTCAAATCCAGTTTGGAGATAAGGGTAAACATCTTTTCCTATATGAAGGGGGTTGCATTCATCAACAAAGTCCCCTTCTTGACCCATTTGGCCATTTCCTAAGAGATAAACATTCCATCCCTTTCTTCTCCTATATTTCACACCATCTTGTATTACTCTTTCAGTGTTTTCTGGGAAATTTTCGAGTGATAAATTCACAAGATCAAGTTTATTTTTCCTTCCTTTTTATTATTTTTATTATTTTTCTTTATGGGTTTGTGAACTGACCCATATTTATGAGGAAGTAACTTGAGAGAAAAACTCTTGTGGATGTTTTTGATGGAATTTCCACATCTTAGCATAAGTAAACATTTCTTATCAACGTGAAATTAACTTGAAATTTAAATATTTCATCAGAATGTAACACAATAATGAGGATGTGTTGCATTACATATACATATATCCAATATCCTTATTTTTTTAAAAGCCTTTTCAATATAGTATATCATTATTATATTATATATTTCATAAAAATCGTTATACGAGTGCTAAACGGATGTCGTGACTAATTCCGAAAATCAGGAAATTATGGTCCAGTTATTCTCATTTCAATAAAAAAAAAAAAAAATTTAAATATTTTAAACATGCGCGCTCATTTGCATTTACTTCTAAACAATGGATGGACTAAATTACAGTTCATTAGTATCAATAACAGAAAACTAAAACAGAAATCACATTTTTTCTTCCTGAATAAAAAGAATATGAAAATAGATCATAGACTTTCTGCAGGGTTCAAGTTTTTACTAGAAATATTCAATCTAGGCCATTAAATAAAATTAGAAACCGCAATAATTTCCAGTGCCGAATGGTTGACCGGCTGCCACACATATTCAGGGATTTACTGACCCTTTTATAGATGATAATTACTTAACTTAATGAGTCTAAAATCTTTTCAACCATGCCTAATGGAGTAATATAGCTTAAAAGGGTTGAAATAAAGAAATAATAGGCCTTAAAAGAGCAAAAAATACCGAAAAAGATCCGATGTTTGCTTCGCAACTCATGTAGGTAGCATCCATCATTAAACGAGAAGTATTTGAGAAGCAAATGATATGGTGTAGTCGAAAAAGTATGTAGTCAATGTTATTTCAGGACCACTTTTTACTTGCCAAGGTGAGCGATGCAATTATTTGGGCATAGGTTGGAGGAAAGAAGGGAAAAAAAATGCCAGTAGAGGTCATCTTTTATTTTGTCACTTTTTAAACATTTTGTCATTAAAAAAAAAAAATAAATAAATCATTATTATATATTTTATTAATATAAGTAATAAAATAAAAAAAATGCATACAAGGCCATTAAAGTCACATATTTTTAACTTATGTTTCATATAATAAATTGTGACCATAGCCACACATATATGTCCATGACCTGTCACAGTGAAATGACCTCCAACAACTCCCTTGTTTAAGCCATAAACTTCACTTTTCTGTTAACAGGTGGACGGGCAAATAGAAAATGAGATAGTCAATAGTGCAGCTGGTGTAAAATACTTGATTTGTTGTGGTAGATGAGACCATAAAAACACATTACACTTGTAATGATTGTTTTGATTATGCACTTCATTAGCCTAACCCTGGTTCTCAGAAGTGACTATAAAAATACCTCGCATTCCTCTTGCAATACTAGTAAGCATTTCAAAATGCATTTACTAATTTTTTTTTTTTTTTAACTTTTTTTAAACCTTTTTAATTATTCTTATTCTGGANATTTTTTTTTTTAAAAAAAAAAAAATTTTTCTTACCTCCATTTTTAATGTTGGATTTTGTTCAGGGTAAATCAGTGTTAAAAAAGCAGTCCATGTGCAAGTGCGGAGTTCTGTCCTGAAATGAGGATGAGGAAAGGGTAGGGTGAGTCAAAGAAGAAGAAATTTTTACACGTGATTTCATGACAGCCAATGGGATTATAGGAAGAGTCCAAATCAGCTGATTGAGGTTGCAGACCTTGTTTGGTTTTTTTTTTTT
>JH430362.1:21344-35609 GCA_000239455.1 Strigamia maritima | reverse complement strand
TATNTNTNTNTNTNTNTNTNTNTTTTTTTTTTTTTTTTTAAGGTAAAAAAAATTCTTTCACTCGTCCGGCAATTTAAAAAGAGAATTTTTGATGTTCGCTTTTTTTTTTTTGGTTTTGTTTTTCTTGTTTGACCACATTCCATCGCTCGCAGCAGGAATTCATCGAGAAATTTTCCCGTCTAGCGGCAAATTGTTCAACTAATTGCAACTTAAAATCTAAATAATGTTTTTTTTAACATTTATTTTCTCGTTTAAAATGAAATTCTTGGAGAACAAAACCAAAAAAAAATAAGGAAAATTTTAAATAGGGTCATCAATATTTCATTTTTTTTTTTTTTTTTTTTTTTAAATTGTCTTCGTCGCTATCATCGTCCATTTGTCGTCTCCCTCCGAAATTATCGTCCATAATTTCCACTTGTACAAGTCCTGACGAAAATGCATAACCGATCATCGCCAAAAACGCAAAAAAGGCGCACGCGAGTTGGTTTCGTCGGCGATTCGGAAATTCCAGTTCCGTTTCGGTTTTGGGAGTTGTATAAACTTTCTTCACTTTTTCAATCTCTAAGAAAATTAAAAAAAAAAAAAAAAAAAAAAAAAAATAAAAATAAATTAATATTAAATCAAAATAATAATTCTCCAGACTTCCTAATATGACGTCACATCAAGGTTAATCACCTTAACTAGTTTGGTCAGTTTACCAAAAAATAAAAATATTTCGTATTAAAGTATCGAGGAAGTTGAATTCGCTCCTGGCACCTGTTGTTTACTCATTCAATCATTCATAAATCATGACCAAACCAGCATATCCTTGCTAGGGGTCATTTTCATGCATAAATTACCAATTTTTTCCAATCATTTCGATTTAAAATCGGTTTAATCAATTCGAATTGACGTTAAATTAACGAAAATATGCAAATTTGCTATTTTTTCGATTTAAAATCGATTCAATCGATAACAATTCGATTACCCGCGTCTCCAAATGAGGATTTTCGATGTCATCCTCTCCGTAAAGGGCAGTAATTTTAATTTGAGCCTGTTTTTGATAGCGGCCAGGGACGAAATAATTCTGCGGAAATGGCAAAGCTTTGGCATACCATGGACGTGTCAATTCTATATAATTTTTTACATCAATCCACCAAATATACAACTGCAAAAAAATAAAAATAAATTAAAAAACAAATATTTTTTATTATTAAATCATAAATAATAAATATCACCAATGCGGGCAAAAGTTTCTCTTCCAACACAGCGATGTACGCTTTGACATCCGACTGTTGTATATTATTGAGTTCAAAATCCGCATTATAATTCTACAATAAAACAATGCAATAATTAATTTTTTTTATGTACATTCTTTCTTCGAAACCGCGCCCCAAATAATTACTTGTTTCCTTAAGTAATGGCTAATTTCCTCAAACTTGGTGCACGTCGTGTGCTGGCCATGTTTAAAAATCGGCAACAAACCTAAAGTAACCATAAAAAAAAACAAAAATTAAAAACGAAAACTGAAATTTTAAATTTTTACTTTATAAAAATTACCGTTAGGTGATCGCCATGGATTATTTGTGTGTTTCAGTTTTAAAGGAGCTCCTGAGAATTTAGCGTAGGTCTGGAAAAATAATTTCAATATCTCATTGTTGTTTTTCATTAAAGAAATTAAAACATAAAAAAAAAATCACAATTTGTTAACCATAGCTTGTAAACACGATGTGTCGATCGACGGTAATCCCCAATCGCCGTTCCAAACATCAACTTGCATGGTCGCAATCTGTCGATCAAACTTCAAAGATTTTATAAAATTTTATAAATCTTATTATTTATTTAGAAAATTGTAGTTTTGACAAATCGACTACACGAATGGGATAAATAGCACTATCGACGCTGCCATTTTAGTTATGATGTAATCGCAGGTTGTCTACACTACACGCAGAACTATACATTCTGCTTGCAAATGCTCTCTCGTGACGATAAACCAAACTATATTTAAAAATACCGGTACTAAGTGTATTGTAAAATAAAATGATAAATTCAAATCCAGCTTTGTTTTTTTAAAATCATAATTGTGTGATTACGATTCTTTAATAATCATTATTAATAAACTGAATAATAAAATTCAATTATTTTCATTTTTATACAAATAAACGTATTTGGTTTATATTTACAATATCTAACTCAAACAAAAAGAGTAGTATTCTGTAATGAAATGGCACATCAAGAAAGTTTTTTAAGCGTAGAGGTAAAATTTTCGGTTTCTAAAATGTCTGTCATGGCATTTTTTGATTGATGAAATAAAATGAAATGATGAGCTTATATATAGATAGATATATATATATATATATATATTCTTATATATTTGTTTTATACCAATCACAGAACTTATTCATCAGAATTCTTTGGCCGCAAACGATTTTTCTGTTTGTTTTAAATTACAAAACTATAACTTTTTCTTATCACTCGGATAATTTCTAGTTTTTAACTTCCTAGAACCTAAAAACAGTAGGTCTGCATCATGACTAGACAACTGTATTTGAAATTTTTTCGTCAGCTGAAGAAGCTTTTTTGCTATTTCGAGGTAAGTTTTCTGGAAGTAAGAGTAAAAGTAGAGTCTGTAAAGACCGACGAACCTAAAATTAAAAAAAAAAAAAAAAAAAAAATACAGAATTTCATTATTTACATAAAATTATTCTCAAATTTTACTTCGATCAATTGTTGTATCCTAAGCGTAAGAGTATCTTGTACATCATTAATACAATTATCATGTAATTCATGCTGCCATTTGAAAACTTCTTGAAAAATATGTGATCTAATGACAAAAAAAAAAAAATAAAATTATAAATTAAAAATCACTTAATATAAAATTGATAAAAAAACAATTATACTTTAAATCTGTCTTTTCGTCTCCATTCCAGCTATTATAAGAAGAGATTTTATAATGCAAAGAATTTAAACGGTTAATGAGAACAGCAGCGGATAAAAACAAAAAACCAATCTAAAAAAAGAAAAAGAAAAACATTATTTTCCATATTAAATTGAATTAAAAATATAGTCGAAAAACTTACATTACAGTTGCGATTAATAATAAAAAAGTGGAACGTGGTAATTTGTACAATTTTGAAGCCAAATCGCGAGCACTTCCAGGGACCCTATCGACTGGAACAATTTCATAAACTTTTTGAAAACACGCTACAAAATGTTAAATACAAGTCACACATTACAAACTATTAATACGAATAAATAGTAAAACAACAACAACAACAACAACAACAACAACAACAAACAACAAAAAACATCGATTTTAGTTCTTACATCTAACAATAGGGGTTGTAAGGTCTTTTAGTAGTCTTAAATCCTCCTTCAATGGAGTTGTTCCTACGGAGTCTTTGGTTTTATTTGACGTTGTGTCGATGGAAATATTCGAAGGTGACGGAGGGCAACTGCGATCCGGAACCGAATCGCAACTGGGGCCTTCAGAAGATGTTCCGCTGGGTGCTTGATCATCCGAGTCTTCGTCGTCTTCATCGTCTTCAATGATTTCCGGTTCAATGTCTGGTGAGTGATTTTCTGTTTCGCTGTCGTCGCGGATGCACGCGAGCTGCCATTTTTCAAAATTAGTGAAATGTAAAAAACGTTAAAAAAAAAATTGAAAAATTGAAAAATTACATCAGTGTTGGCATATTTGGCCCAGACTTTGAACATCAATTGAAATGTTGTTTCCCTCGAAAGAAGAGAACCGAAAACGTGCTGAAAATATAAATCAAATAAAAATAAAAATCAAAAATTGAAATGTATGACACTTTGCTGTGTGCTATTGCTCAGTCATAGCGCCACCCTAACTCGCGCGGCTGAGCCAACAACTACATTGCAGTTAGCACCAGAAGCAAATAATGGATCAAAAAAACAAAAAACTATTAACTTTGTAGCTTTTCTCAGCGATTTTATTCAAAAGAAGCAAAACAATCTGTCCAGCAGATTGTGTGCTGTATTTCCATAACTAATAAATAAAAAATATTTACCTTATTGTCTTCAGTCTCAACCCCAACTGCATTTGGAATAATCCTAGCTGTTTTTTCTTTTGTTATCTTCAATACTTTATTAACAGGTATTAAAATCTACAGACATTTTATAAATTCAGCATTAGGTAAAGCTCAAACAGAATAAATTTTTTTTCTTTTTTTTTTTTTTACCTTTGTTAACATGACCAAACACATTTGAATAAAATCCAAAGTAATTTTCTGTGATATACAAATGACCTTGTAACAAGATCTCCGCTAACAATGCACAGGCAAAATCTATAAAAAAAAAAAAAAAAAAAAAAAAAACCAAATTAGCTAATTTTCAAAATAAACAAAAAAAATCACACATACAATTTACAACTTTCTCTTCCACAGGCATTTGTTTAAATATCCTATGAAATTTTTTATTCCTTGACAGATTTCGATGAGGAATAAACTTTTCTTCTTGATCCGGTGTTGACGCTCTACATGATGGAGTCATTACTGGTGTGCTCACGCTTAGACTCCGCTGAGATTTAAGTCTGCAATAAAAGAAAATAAAATCATTTACCGTATATACTCGCGTATAAGTCGACCCTGACTTAAAACAGGTCAAAAAGCATATAAATCGACCCCCTAAATTTTATTTTTTTTATTTGATTTTTATTTGCTTCGATTTGTACGAGGGTCAATAGCCATTTTAAGTATTAAAAAAAAATAAAATGAAATAAAATAAAAGATTTGGTCGAAAAATTCTACGGTAATAAAAAATAAAAAAAATTCAGTAATAAATTTCAGTTATCAGAAGAGATCACCAGAAATAAGTTACAACAATATATGTATGCAGAAGGAAAAAGCAGCACATTGATGTCCTTGACATCAGCAGGATGATTTTTGACACATTTGTGATGTAATATATGATATGTGATAACATCTTTTTACTTTTTATTTCACAAAATTCAAATTGAAGGGAAACTACATTCCATTGAGCACAACAAAACAAACGTGGAAACGAATGATGTATCAATGTCAATGGCACAACCAGAGATCATACTACCATGGGATTAAACTTCCTACAGGCCTAACACGACTATTGGGAATAACGAAGTCATCGTCCTTTGAATGTGTATGGAAAACAACCTTAAGTCTTGTTTTGTTATAACTATAATTCGAACTTCTTTCAGCTCCCTTCCTAAACTCTATCCAACAATTCGTGCACGAAACCAATAAGTGAACTTTTTTGCATTGTATCGAAAGTATCTATTGTGGTATCTTATTTTAATCCTCTGGTCGAGTCGAGTCGAAAAATCTTTAGGGGTATTCAGAAACTGTCGCATAAGTGCGCAAATGCGTAAGTGTGAAAATGTGATTTCACACATGCGCACCGGAAGCCTCATAGGCTTCATGTTATGTTATGTGACTCACACGGGTGACTCCCACTCACACCTCAAGAGGTGCGCATAATACGTTTCACATGTGATTTCAAATGGCGGGCAGGCATAACTGCCTAGAACTAAAATTATGGTACCACTTGCCTAGTTCTAAAATTATGGTACCACTTGCCTAGTACTAAAATTATTTGATACCAACAGTTCTGGGTTTTAGTGTTACGTGGATCAATATGGCGTCTCATTATTTTAGTACCAGGCATGTGGTACCATTTTTATAACTTTGGTACCATAATTTTAATACTAGGCAAGTGGTAACATTTTTAATTTTGGTACCTAATTTTAGTCTTAGATATATGGTACCATTTTCAACTTGAGTACCATTTTCAACTTGGGTACCATTTTCAACTTGGGTACCATTTTCAACTTGGGTACCATTATTAACTTTGGTACATTTTTAACTTGGGTACCATTATTAACTTTGGTACCATTTTTAACTTTGGCACCATTTTTAACTTTGGTACCATTTTTAACTTTGGTACCATTTTTAACTTTGGTACCATTTTTAACTATACACAATTTGAGAAAACTTTGTAATATAATCGTCTATCCCACCTGTTTTGGGCACTGAGCATGCGCAGTGTGAGTTTCACACACACACCCTCACACACTTGCGCAATCTTGCATTTTGGGTGTTTCAGAAACTTTGGGCACTGAGCATGCGCAGAGTGAGTTTCACATTTTCACAGTCTCACACTTGCGCACTCATGCGCTGTTTCTGAATACCCCTTTTGTTTCGTAGCCAAAATATGTGCGCAACAATACAAAAAGCCAAATGTAAAGAATTTTTTAAAATGTTTTACACGCGTTTTGGTTTGTTAACAATGGCACGCACATTTTTGGACTACGAAGGAATTATTTTTCGACTCGGCTCAACTAGAGGATTAAAATAAGATACCACAATACATAATTTCGATACAATGCAAAAAAGTTCACTTTTCAGTTTCGTGCACGAATTGTTGAATAGAGCTTAGTTGGTCATCCCGTCATTGGACAGATGTGTATTTCGCTACGTGTGATGGTGTTACCATTATATCAGATGATAGTTATATAGTTGCATTCATTCCATTGTAGGAGAAACAACATACAGTGCAATTATTATGTGATATATGCAATGAAGAATCACAACCGCACAAACCTCATTGTAAGCCCACAGCTCATTGCAATGTGTGGCGTAGCAGGGCGATCTGTTCTATCAAAAGATTTACTCTAAACTCAGATATGCTGCTGTAACATCTATTTTGTTGTCTCACATAAGCATCTCATCTCTTGCACATGTGCTGTTATGTATAGAAAAAATAATAAGTTCCAATCGAAGGAATTTTCAAAGACGAGGAAATAGAAACAAAATTGTTGAAAAAAATACATTGTAGTATTGTAACATTGTAACATAATAACATAATAACATAATAACATAATAATAGTAATTCTACTATTATGGTTTTAATCATTTAATCATTAGAGACTTTGCGATTTTTCGTACGAAAAAATTAAAATACGAAATTATAAAATAAAAAAAATTCTAATATGATTTCGTTTTAATAATTTCGTAACGAAATACAAAAAAGATTTCGTATGTTATTTCGTAAATACGATTTAATTTGCGCGTGCGCACTGAATGAAATAACAACAATATTCGTCAAATTTCGACGCCATTTTCCCTCCGCTTCAGCTGCAATTTTGGCAAATTTGTGGCCATTTGTTTATCTTAGGTTTGTTTATTAATCGGTCAAACACTTTATTCAAACCACGAGCCAAATTCTTAGGCTTAATTTGTGATAAAGTGCTTGATTATGCTAGAAATTGCTGCCGCTGATTAAATGTCGTATATAATACGTTTCGTGACAAATCGCAACCTGTTATACGAAAATTCAATTACGAAATTACGAAAAAAAAAAAACGAAATAATTAAAAATTTTTTTTTTTTTTTAATTTTCGTAATTTTTTGTACCTACGAGAAATCGCAAAGTCTCTATTTAATCATAAAGGTAGTTAAAAAACTTACTTGGCATTTTTCACTTTGCTCTTCATGTCCTTTGAATTTGGTGTGTGAATAAATTGGTCACTACCACGGATGGGTCCATGGCAGTGAAGTGATGAAGCGCTGTAAGATGTCACAGCTGATCGGACTCTGGCCAACCTGTATTTCAAAATCAAGTTAAATTAATTCTTCATTTGTACCGTGATATACAATGAGAAAAGAGTACCGAAATATGAATATAGATTTCTACTGTACTTACAAAAAGTATAGCAATGCAGCTGTGCTCTTAAAAGTGCTTAATTTCAGCAGAGCCATGTTTAGTATTCAATATTTTAGATCAACAAGTGAGTGTAGTGAGAGAGAGAGGAAAGTGAAACACGTGTGTTTGTTCACTCATTTTATTACTGCTTAGAGATATTGTAACTCCCACCTGATTTCCATGCTGATAACCACCATTGACAAAAAACAGTATATGAATAGTGAATACTTTGAATAAAAAGGTTCTGATTCTAATCCTTCTTTTTTTTTTCCAACTACGCAACTATTCATTTCCCTTTCATCAACAAACACAAAATTTCATTTCATTAATATCTGCGTCAATTCGTTCGTCAATTTAGTTACGAGACGTGAAATAATTTAATAAATATGAATTTTATTTCGTTGTTATTAATTTATTTCACGTTCGTAATAAAATCTCGTTCGTAACTGAAATAAATTCATTTTTATTAACCCTCAGAAGCCTATCCTATGGGTCAATTGACACAGGCAATAGTTCTGAATACAAATTTTTTTCATAAAATTTTTTTTTTCAAAAAATCTGAAATTTTCTGGAGCTGTTCAAAAGGTGGTTTTACATACACTCAATTTATTTGGTAATTTTCAGACTTATAAAAAAAAAGTTATTGGAAAGAGAAAATATGAGCTCCTTAAAATCTCAGCTTAAAATGTTTGTTGTTTTCACTGCATTTTTTCTCTTTAGTGAGAGCGCTTTTAAAATACAACGCTACCTATATGCAAAGTAGAGAATAAACAAAGCACATGTCGGCACGTGTTCAGTTCACATTTCATATCAATTGCAATTAATTGCATTGGAATTAATTGGAATTAAAATTAAGTTAATATACACAATTATTATAAATAAATAATTAAACACCTTGCATGCTGTTCAAATGATCCTATTTTGACCGAGTGTCTTAATTTTTACAATCGGTGACACCTAGCGTCAGTTGGTAAAACCATGGTAACCATGGTAACAGCACTAAAGCGCTTCAACTTAAGAGTATATAAAACATGCATCACTAATATGTCTTTGCGTTGACCCAAAATGTTAGCCGTCTGAGGGTTAATTATTTCGTGTCTCGCACAAACAATCAAACACGAACGAAACAAAATAAACACATGAAAGAGAAACATGGCTAGCTCAAAGATTGTAATGTTCCAGTTGAAAATGTGTAAATTATGTGTTTAATGACATGTTTGTATAAAAAATAGTTAGTTGCAAACAAATTACTAACCTGGATGACTAAACACCTACCGAAAATACAACGAGCCGATGAAAATCAAGATGGATGCCGCGCTCTCTTCAAATTGCAGAACACTGCGCATGTGTAGTGCATTCGTATTAACAATTTATATACGAACGAATTGGAAAATAATTCTCGTACGTTCGTAATACGAATGTTAAATTAAATACGAGATTTATTTTTAAAATCTCGCATTTATCTAACATTCATAATTAAAAAAATTACGTTCATGAAAGCGCAAACTGTCTATTATTATAAAAAAGAATTAAGAAATAAAAAAATAAAAAAATATAATTTTTTGGGATAAACTAACTTGTCACCAGATTGTATGATAATTTATCGACCCATCAGTGGTTTGGTTACCCGAATACCCCATACAGATCGTCAAAAAGTATAGTAAAATATACAAAAATAAAATAATCAATAAATGTGAATTGTGAAAAGAAAATAGAAAAATATCACGAAGAAGTGACAAAATTAAGCTGTGCTTTTCAGTTTGGGATTTGGCAAAAGTGCACTATATTGTGAGTGACTCACTCACCGCCTCGGCCTTCTATGGACATTTTTGGGACATAAATGACGCAAGATATTTTTGATCGAATTGGATTTCTCCATTGAAGTGTGTCGTTTATGATCATCTAGACTTTGATAATTCATCATAATTTCGTGGTACCTACACATGCCAAAGGTTAAAAGAACACAACAATTATTGTTTATTATATAAACAATGCAAGAATTCATTAATTCATCGATGAAGGAAAAGGAAAATAGTAATGTCCAATTGCCACTTTTCCATCACATCCCCACACATCCACAACAAAGATATTGCACATTGTAGAAATTCATTAATTAGCTCTCTAAGAGAATTAAGGGACACAAAAAAGCAATTGACGGAAAAAATAGCAAAAATGCCGTGTACCAACATTTCTTCGACAGAAAACATACCATGGAAAATATAATTTCTTGGTTTCTAAAAACATTCTAGTGATGTTTTGACGTTTTGTAGACGTTTTGTGTCCGTTTATTACATTACGAGGTTTTTGTTTATGAATAAAATATAGCTGACGATGTTGCAGTCAAATGCGACGAAAGACAATTAAGACGTATAATTGTCGTTGTTTGAAATTCACTTTTCAAATCTTTATTATTTGTTTAATTTTATAATTGTACATTGTTTTTAAGCTCACAAGTTTATTTATTAAAGTTGAATATAGTTGAATATAGGATGTGCATGTAGAAAGAATATTATATGTCAAGTCCACGGTAAATTTATGCTTATAATGTGCGAATCAATAATGTGTAAAACTACGCATTGCATTGCATGACATACTTTCTTTTTTTCTAGGGCGAAAATTCAAGCAGATTGAATAACATTGTTAGTTTGTCCTACATATCAGCAGAATAAATCTCCAAGTAAAGTATTGATTGATCAATCACCTGGTTTCTGGCTGATAATATCAAAGATTGAATAACTTTCTTTTTCTTATTCAGAATATCCAAATAAATGTGTAATCCATCATAACCATGTAATATCTGATATAAGTGATGGTTTTCAAAATATTCACATACCAACTTGCTGAAATAGTGTTAAATTTTTCAAAACTAAGAATAGGGTCATCCAGGACCGGCTGGATATTTTTTTAATGATATTGTCATATTAATATTAAAATTTCATATTCCTAATAAATTATTGCTGAGGTAATGACTAATGAATTGTTTACTTATTCTTCTGCTGATAGTCGTCAATTACCTTTTTTAAATTTTACATTTGTTATTATACCCACCAGAGTGCAATAGAAATCTGTTGGCAGATCAAACTAGTATTTACTCAATTTCGTGCAAACAGAATAGAAACTAAAATGATGTTTATTGGCTTTTAGCAGGAGCATTTATTTTCATCTGTAACACAAAAGGTAAGGAAGGATGTTGAATGATGGCTTCAGGGTCCTATTCAACATTTACCTATCTGCAATCTGGAAAACACGTGTTTCACCCACATTTTTCCGTTCAATCTCATGGAGATTAGAATTTACAACTACCTCGTACATGTTTTTGACGTACGGTATGTAAATCGAACAATTATAAACTACGTCAATTCATGCAAACGTTATTATAGTTTAGTATACTTAAAAATTTGAATTAAAAACAAAAACGCCAAGGCTATTTCCCCGAACGAATTTCAAATTCCAGTTCACCTTTCTCATGACCTAGCCTAACGCCTGCGGCGGGCTGACCTCACCTTACTAGGTAAAGTGGACTGGAAATAGAAATTATGGCTACGAGCCGTTCGGGGAAATAGACAGTACGAAAAAAACAAAATGTCCCTCGTGTTAGCATAAGTTATTGCTACAGCAACAAAATAAAAAAGAAATTCGAAAAAAACTTAAACATTAATATTTTCATAAAATACAGTAGTTGCCCCATTTTCAAATATGCCCATGGAATGAGTCTCAAGAGTCCTTAAAGGGACAGTTTAGTCAGGGTTCTTGTATTATACAATACATACTAACTTCTATCCATTTGTCATGAGATTATTACATAAAACGAATCAAAAGTAATTGGAACTAAATAAACTCCATTTCCAGCATATTGCAAGAAACTCCCATTGACTAAACTCCATTTCCAACACATTGCGAGAAACTCCCATTGGTTGGAGCCTGTTTGCTTGCACATTAATACAAAAAACCACCAAAAACTACTGTAATGGTCATTTTTATGGTCATTTATGGTCTTTTTTGTTTGTTTATGTTCGTTTGATGTTCGTTTATGTTCGTTTGATGTTCGTTTATGTTCGTTTGATGTTCGTTTATGTTCGGTTGTGTTCGTTTATGCCCTTTTATGGTCATTTTACGAATTATTTTGTAAGTGCATTAAACAATTGCTGGGAAAAGGCTCTAGCCAATGGGAGTTTCTTGCAATGTTTGGGAAACAGAGTTTTCCCAGCGATTGTTTAATGCACTTAATAAAATAATTCGAAAAATGACCATAAAAGGGCATAAACGAACACAAAAACGACGACATATCGTAGTTTTTGTATTAATGTGCAAGCAAACAGGCTCTAGCCAATGGGAGTTTCTCGCAATATGTTGGAAATAGAGTTTAGTCATTTCTGTACTTTATACAGTAGTATCCAGTTTGTTTTGGTCGACATGTTTGATTATTATCTCAATGCTGCTTTTTGATATTTTTCAATTAGTGGCCCAAAAAGGCCCACGACTAATACAGATTTTTATCATGTGACTCAACGAAAATGAAATTAAGTCTAACATTTCTACACACTTTAATCTCATGAATAACATTTTGTCATTGTCATTTCTGGGTGTACTGTCCCTTTAAAAATACCCTGTTAAATATTAAGGGCTGTGAAAGAAATAAAACTACGATGTTTTGGTTTTGGAATTTTTTCTCTTTTCTTCCTCAAATACTCAATAAGTGTCATCAAAAGTAAAAATCTATTGATCTACTAAAAAATTAGAATAAAAGATAAAGAAATCAATATTCTCAACATAAAACCATTTTGAGCTACAATTTTTTATTTCTACATTGGATAATTTCTGCTAACTGATAACTGTATAACTCTCTAAACTATCCAACAATTCACGTACGAAACTGAAAAAGTGTAAACTTTTTTGCATTGTACCGAAAATATATATTGTGGCATCTTATTTTAATCCTCTAGTCGAGCCGAGTCGAAAAATCATTGTTTCATAGCCAAAAAATGTGCGCAACAACACAAAAACTCAAATGTAAAGAATTTTTTAAAAATATTTTACCAGCGTTTTCGTTCGTTAACAATGGCACGCACATTTTTGGACTACGAAACAATGATTTTTCGACTCGGCTCAACTAGAGAATTAAAATAAGATACAACAATATATACTTTCAGTACAATGCATAGACAATTAACCAATGAAAATTTCGTGCACGAATTGATAGATAGACTCCAGTTGTCATGGAAACAAAGTCTCATATTGGTCCTTAAATACCAACGGTAATTATTCCATTCAGAAGTAAAAAATAATTCCGTTTTTGGGTTTTTTTTTTATACAAGTAGTAGTATCCAGTTTCCGGTTACTAGATAACTCCTACTTTCAATTCTCACCATGTCTTCAAGAAAAATGTCAAAAATCTTTAGTAATTGATTGCCCTCATAACACAAAGCACTAAAGTTTATCCTGCAGCATTCAAACTGCACTATTTCCTGCAGTAAATCCCAATATGTCCTAAATTTGAATCAGAACCTTATTGCACTTCTTTTCCTTATCAGCAAACAGTTTTTAATTTCTTTTCAAAACTCAATCTTCCCCAGCATTTAACAATTTATTACCTTTATCACACATTTCTAAATTACAATTTCTTATGTATTACCAACTTTAAATTAATAATTTAAAAAGTAACAAAATCAGTACAATTGATTTTACAAGTGGTTTCTTGGCAACAACTTTGAAGAAGAAAAAAAAAATTCTGAAATTATGTTTCTTATATTTAGTAAAAATTAATCAATTTAGAATTTTTTTTTTTTTTTTTTTTTCAGTTTAAAGAAATAAGAAAAACAAAAATCTTACTTTGAAAAAGAGCAATTAGGAGCAGTGTCATCATTATCCTCAGTTGAAGTGTCTTCTTCTATCCTGCAAATAAAATTTGATATATTTTATCTTTAATTTTCCATTAAAAAAAAGAAAAAAATAAATAAATAAATAAATAAATAAATAAATAAATAAAATAAAAAAAACTATTGATTATTGCACAATTTTGAACTTTTCTCTCAAAATGAAAAGTAGATTTTGATTTACAAATCATCCCTTCCCTATCAAAACTCAGTTCTTCATTCATTCATCTTAATTTCAAACTGAAGAAAATTGTGGAAAATATGAGCAGACATAAAAACCGTTTCTGGTTGTGTAATCATTCTTTTTATTATCACCAGACAAGAAAAAGCCATAAAAAGTAAACATAACAAGCAAAGCTAGAAATTATGTCAAGTGGTGACTGCCTGACTGGTGATAACAGAAAACTTCCATTTAAAATTTCCATTTTTTCGAAAAAAAACATCAAAAAACAACGAAAACTGAAATTCTGCTCAATTAGATGTCAATCACATCACATTTTAAAGCAATTTCACCAATTACCATTTCATTTTTAATTTTTATAAAAAAAATAAAGCTCAGAAAATATATTCCAAAACTTCAAGGCAAATTGCCAATCAACATCCACCAACATTCAACTATATTTTAATGTAAATTTTATACAGGTAGGAGCTCATACCATAAAAAATAAAAATAAAAATAAAAAAATAAAAAATAATAAAAAAAAAAAATAAA
>JH430362.1:4375-19616 GCA_000239455.1 Strigamia maritima | reverse complement strand
ATAAAAATGTCGTGTTCACGTACAATATATTTTTTTTATGAAATTGCAAATTTTATTGGGAGTATATTTTCAAAATCTTACAAGAAACAACACATTTCAACCTCTTTCATCATTACACAACTAAAACATGTCTAAAATCTTTTCTTTTTTTTTATTTAAAAAAACATATCGAAATAAAAATTTTAAAAAATTAATAGTAAACTATCACAGTTTCAAGTTATTTTTTTTTTTTTATATACAAGTAAATGCTAAAAACTGAGCGAGAATTTTTCGTGGGCAGTGAACTGTAATTTGTATCCGTGAATCAGGCAGTGAAACACCCATTCTTTGGTCACTATTATTTTCTTAAACAACATTAAGTTTTGTTTATCGGGGATCGGCAAAGCGTCGTCAGCAACGATCAGATAAATTTCAACAGAATCTAAAAAATCAATAAAATCGATTATAAAAAAAACAAATAATTACATCTTTTTATTGCGTCAACAAACCAAAACAACTTTTGTCGGTCACGACTTGTCCACCACTCAGAATTAAAACTTTCGTCACGAGTTGAACACAATCTGAGTTGGCATCGAATGCAACTCCGAAGCTCAATCCTCCAAATATTTTCCTTTTCCCATGCCATTCGATTACGTCGTCAGTAATATAACTGAAACCCGCTGGAAGCATGTAGTCAGTAGGGTCTAACAATTTTTCCTTAAAAAAAAAAAAATAAATAAATAAATAAATTAAAAAATAGAAAATATTGCATTCTTTCACAATCGCTGATCTGTTTTAATTGTATACAATTATCGTTCTATTGTGAAATTTACTTAGAAACAGATAAAGTTCATTCATCGGTGCCATAAAATTAATAGTAATTAATTTAATTTACATCGTACAATAAGTCTTTGTATAATGATTGAATAATGTATACAATAGCTGAAAAGAACTCCTCCTATTATTCACTAGATAAATAAGATATCACCTGCTTGCAACAGTTAATGATCCAAAAATGCGAAACACATGGAATTGAAAGTGATAACGCGAGGATGTATTTACTCGTCCTACAATGGGAATCCGAAATGAGAAAATACTGACTAAAATTCGTTTTCATCTGCTTCTATCAAAATAAACAAACAAACAAATAAATAAATAAATAAAACCAAAAATAATACATTGCATTATTAGATTTACAAGCGATTCCAATTTTAAAATGCATAGATTACATGGTTTTCGATGTAAAATAGTACTTAAAACATCAAAATTCCATTATTTTAACGTAAAATGAGCACAAAAATTGAAAAGTTCTTGTAATTATCGAAAATTCGGATCTTACTTCATCTTCCAAAAAATCATCCATCACAACACCGCCTCCCGCTAAAATCTGACTTTTTAAATGAACTTTGCATAATTCTGGTACATCGTTGTTTATCCTTATTGGTCCTTGAGTAATGAGAAATATTTTTCCTTTAAAAAGTCCATGTCCTTCCGGTGGAATTGGGCCTTGATCAGAAACTAAAAAAAATTCAAACAAAAACCATAAACAAAAATATTAGCTCCAAATCTCTCATTTTTAATCACCTATTAACGTCGGTGACTCTTCCTCCATCTTCGACACATGCATCGCTTTAATCGCTAAAAATTCATTATTAATATCTTATCTTTACAATTTATCATTTATCTCAAAACTTACAGCAAAATACGAGGCTTTTTTGGGCCTTGGGTTTATCACTACTCATTTCTTTGCTATTGCTTCTTTTACATTTCCAACTTTTCGAACTCTGCGCGATTTTGCGGTCACTTTCTGAACCAAGAAAAATGACATGATTCAAGCAATACATTTTTAGCCACATTCAATCGTTATTTTACCCGTCCCATCTTGTTTACTCTCATGTTTACCAGTACTCAAATTATGTCTTCGTTTTCCTTCGATGATATTATCCAACGTAATACCTGGCTCGATTAAATTATCGGCCGCCTTGAAAACTGAGGATTGGTCAATGGACAAAGCAATGGCCGAGTGCGGGACCCTGTTAATAAAAACAGAATTATAAAATCAAAAAATTAGTTAATTAATTATTTATTTTACATTTTTATATCGCCAGATTTAAATTCGACGAGATAGTTCAATTCTAGACCGCCGATTTCTTGCGATAGAATCGTTCCCATTTGGAAATCAAGCCCGGGATTCAGTTGAGCAAATATTTCAAGTTTCGCTGGAAGAATATCGATGGCGAAAATCGACGTCATCGCGGGCCGGACGCTCCCATCATCGTATTTCACGATCCATCTGAAATATATTATATATATCGATAAATATTTAAATAATTTATTTTAAAAATAATTGTTTTACTTGTCAGATTCGTTTTTCCCGATTACTATTCCAGGATAAAAGAACCCATCTTTCCACCTCGACATCACGCGTTTACCTTTAAATAGAAAACATTTAAATTATGTAAATCGATCGAATCAAATTTTTAAATTTACCGATGGCGATGTCTTTGAAAGTAGAAGGGATATCACTAAATGTAAGGCAGTGAACCATAACCAAGTTTTTGGCATTTATAACACATGATTGCATATTTACAGTTGCAGCATTTGTTTCAGTCTCTAAACAAATAAAAATAACATTTTATAAATGAGTAACCAGAACAAAACGCATTAATTTTATTATCCTAATCAATAAATTAATACTAATAAGTAATAAACAGTAAAAAAAAAAAAAAAATTAATTAGTTCCAATTATTCCCGCCATTTTTCAACGATTAGAGATAATTTTTTTCCGCCACCATAAAACGTTTTTTTTTAATAATTTATTTCGTTTTATTTACTTTTCTCTTCCGGATCGTCACCAAACTTCGCAAATTTCTTAACAAATTCATCATACTCCAACTCTTCATTAACAACCACCACAACGGGTTTTTCTTCTTTCTCCGTGCTCACAGAATCAACGATCTTCTCCCCATTCAAAATCTCTTCCCGACAAACAATCTTCGTATAACTCGTCGTGGTAACTCGCCGAACAAACTTACAATTTTTTTTCACTCTCACCCTAAAAAAAAAAAAAATTAACAAAAACAAAAAGAAAAAATTTCGAAGGAAAAACAAAACTGTACACTTGACTTAGCTGGTTCGGACCAATCGGAAAACAGATCTTGACTTTGCCTGTCGAAAACGCTCGAAAAGGAATTCAATCGTTTTCTCAAACATTCACGACCGATTCTCAAATATTTGTCATCGAAACTAGTCGTGGCCCGTGAACTTTTGTTGACTAGAGGTTCGCTACCGATTGGAATGTCCGACTTGCTTCTGCTTAGTTGATTTGATGAAGTTGAGTCCTTTGAATCTACACATTTTTCCACTTGTACGCACAAACTTTCGAGCACTTGCGGAACATCGCTTTCTCTTTCCTCGTTGCACGAAAACCGTCCGATTTTCGCCTCCTTTGTCTCTTCCGGGTCCACCGGCCTCGATCTTTTGCCGCGGCCTTTGCCTTTTAAGCTGGTGCACGTTGCTGGAAATGGAATTTGAAATCGGGAGAATAAAATATCGATTGACGCTAATCCGATGGGTGTACCTATATCCCATACATTTCATAGACGGTGGTGATGAGTTCCATTCCGATCCGCTTGTGACGATGGCTGTGTGTAGGTTAGTCTCTTCGAACCTGCATAAACCTGACGGGCCAGGGAGATCCTGCATGGCCCGCGCGAAATCGAGAGTTGGTTGCCGTAAAGGCGCAAATGCATCTCTGAAATATTTAAAAAAAAAAAATTATTTCAGACATTGAAAATATAAAAAATAAAAAGAGAAGGATTTTCCGACGAAAAAAACCATAATTATTTGTTTTCCCACGTTTAAAATCACTTTTCGATGTAATGAAAAGGATTTTCCGACGAAAAAACAATAATTATTTAATTTTAAAATCACTTTTCGGTATAATTAAAAAGATTTTCCGACGAAAAAACAATAATTATTTGATTTTTCCACGTTTAAAATCACTTTTCGATGTAATGAAAAAAATTTTCCGACGAAAAACAATAATTATTTGATTGTTCCACGTTTAAAATCACTTTTCTATGTAATGAAAAGGATTTTCCGACGAAAAACCAATAATTATTTGATTTTAAAATCACTTTTCGGTATAATTAAAAAGATTTTCCGACGAAAAAACAATAATTATTTGTTTTCCACGTTTAAAATCACTTTTCGATGTAATGTAAATGATTTTTCGACGAAAAAACAATAATCATTCGTTTTCCCAAACTTAAAATCACTTTTCGGTATAATTAAAAAAAAAAAATTACTCTTTCTTTTCTTCATTCGGTCCCAAATAGTCTTCCACGTTTTCCTTAATACTATCATCGCTGGAAACATTCGCCAACAACAAATCATCGCTCGAAATATTCACCAATTCGTCACTATCCGATTCAGGTACCAAAATCTCATCGTGCACCATCCGCGTCAACTTCAGATCCAACGAACCTTCATTCGAACTCTCGCTAATAACCAACACATCACATCCACCTACAGGCGGAAACGCCAACGAACGTAATTTCAAAATATCTTGACCATCAGGCGGCTCATCGAAAGCGCCCTTATACGACGCAATGTTGTAATAATCTTCGTACTTCTTCTCGATCACTCGCTCATCGTCCGCATCCGCGTCAAAAACCACGAGCGGGTTGGAAAATCCGAGCGGCGAAGGCGTTTTCAACGGACTGGTAGTGAGTGGCGCTCCGCACGTGACTGTTACAGAGTTTGGTTGTGATAGAACAAAATCATCCTTCGGTTTTGTGTCCTGCGAACCGATCGAACTGAATGAAACGCTTAGTTCGGAACCGACCGAACTCATTTGGGCGTCGTTGCTATCGCCGGGACTGCTGGCAACTGCCGCCAGCACTTCTTGACTGTTCGGTGTAGACAAATCACGTTCTCCACTGTTCGGTGTAGACGTATCGCGATCTCCCACGATTGCCGTCGATGCATTGCTGTATCCACTGCCGTATCCGCTGCCGGCGTCGCTGCTGTCTTCTTGCGAATTTCTTTGGGCACCTAAATAAAAATTTGAAAAAAAAAAAAATTCATATTCCATTTAAAAATTTCATATTTTTTGTTATAATACCAGGTGAGTTGTTAAGAAATCAGAATCATAATGCAGTATGAAAAATTTAAATATTTTAAAATGTAGAATTCACCCATATTAAGCCATAAGAAATGAATTCACGATTGTAAAGTTATAAAATACTATTTTGTTAAGACTATTCTTAATTTTGTTGGTTGCTGCGACAACTATTTCGATTAAATAATACGTTACCGTCGTTATTGTTGTCGCCATTTTGATAATTATTTGATAAACGAGGCGGTGGTTGTGGCCAATGAAAAAATGGAGGAGCGTACCCAACTAAAAAAAAACGTTATTAATTATGTAAATTAACTAATTTAACTGATTAAAATTGAAATATTCCAACAGTGAAAACAAAAATTAACATTTAACACATTTTTTTAAAATTAAAAATTGAATTTTTTTGCTTAAATATTCAAATTTGCATTTTTAAAATAATAATTTAATTTTTTTTAAGCAAAAATTAACGTTAAATAAATGTTAAACAACGTTATTTAATATATTTATGCTTGTTTTCACTCGAATACATCATTTTTTAATTTTTAATTCATATTTTTACTTTTCACTGCTGCTACTCGAACTGGCCTGTGAAAACTCGCTATCATGATTGCTTCCTTCTCTGTCTGATCCATTATCACTCATTTTCACAAATCACTATGAAATTTTTACTTCTACCTAAAAAAAAAAAAAATTAAAAATCTATAAAAAAAAAAAACAATTCCAATACTACCAACCTACTTGACCAGCTCAGCTTTTTATATCATTAAAGCTGAAAAAAACCTAAAAAAAAAAAAATATATATTCAAATTACCAAATTTAATTAAAAATTTACTAATTCTTATTACTTACTTGATTAAAACTGTCAATCACTTTTTTAAATTTCTTACGTTTGTTCCAGATTTAATAAAAATATAAATGCAATTTTATCACTCAAAGTGGAAAATGATTGATTCGCTAATTACGGACTGAAAAAAAAATAAATAAATAAAAAAATATTCATTATTTAGTTGGTCAAATTATGCAATAAATTTATGCATATTTATTTCCCCCTCAACTTAATCCTCACTACTTTTTTTTTTTTTTTAAACATTGGAATTTGCGAATAACACGTATTGCATTCCAGCATTGCAGACGCTTGAAACACAAAAACAGTTGTAAAATCTTTAAAATTGAATTGTTGAATGCCCACTTGAAGTTATCTATTGATTTGATAGGATATATTACCGGCTTCATGTCTTCAGGATGTATTGAATGTAGCACATGCACTTGTCGCGGCGGAGACACGGCCCCTATTTTAATATGGGTTGGACTGACGTCATAAATTGTGCTACTTAAAATTAGAATAGTTTGGCATATATGGTCATTCGTATAGCGAGCCTAAAATAAGAAATGAAATTTTTATAATTAACTATAAAATTTAGGAAAGAAAATATATTTAATAAATTTTTAAAATCTTTTGATTTTTTTAAAAAATTAATTCTAAAATTTCTTTAAGGAATTTGATCTATTTCCTGCTGTACGCCGCCGTTTTATAAACACCAAAAAATCGATTCCATAACGATTTAAATTTAGAATTAAAATATAAAACAGAAATATATCTTTTTTTCAATTGAATGGAAGTTAAAAATCAATAAAAAAACAACATTCAAATAATTTTAACTCAAATTTAACACTGGGTACGGTGCGGGTTCTAGAGATAGTACGAGTCAGAACTTGCTCCAGTTCACGCTTCGCGATCCGCGATCGAGCATATGCGCCATATTTGTGTACTACATGTTGTAACGGCTAAGTCGAAGTGATAATCGAGTAACGACACACCGTGAAATTCTGCAGTGTCAAAAATATTGCCAAATAGTATGTCGAACGAAGATCAGAGTAAACGGGACGAAGCGACAGAAAGTAGCGCGGGATTGAGTGAAAATACTCCAGAAGACGAACCCGAGGTTCGCATTTGGAAATCATTACACAAAAAAAAAAAAAATAACGTTCTTTTTCTTTTATTCAGATCTCACTTCAGAAAATGGAACAAATAGAAGAAGCAAAACTAAAATCTAGATACCCACAAGCTGTTCGACCGGGTGGATCGAGTTTTCTTCAAAAAAGACTAAATAAAGGGGTTCGAAATTTCAAACAATTTTCAAAGAAAAAATGTTAAAATATTTTTATTTTTGCAGCAAAAATACTTTGATTCCGGAGATTACAACATGGCCAAAGCTAAAGGAGGGAAATCTCGTGTTCCGATCCTTCAACAACCGACTGGAGAAGCGATTCCGACACCGGATAATTTACCAACGAGGAAAACGTCACTTGTTCAAAGCAAATTGGCAGCCGGATTGTCCTAGAAATTAAATCACATTTGCTCGTTTCGATCAAAGTGAAAATTTAAATTTAAATAGAAAAATGTGATTTATCTTGGAATTTTTTTTCTTCCTGTCCTGGTCTTGTTTCGACGGGCGAAATGTTTTATAAATTTGAATTTCTCACGTGGAAATTCGAAAAATAATCCAAATTCTGAGTTTTAAATTGTTCGTTCTCTTGTTTGGTTTTTAAGAATTTTGAATGGAAATTGATGTTTTTTTTGTGTGTTTTTTTTTTTTTTTAGGATAAAAGAGCAAAAAAATATTAATTTTGTGTAACTATATGAGAATAATACAAGATTTCTTATTATTTTTAGTAGATTAAAATAAATTTATCATTTCTTGAATTAAATTAAACTTTAGATAGCAAATTGAATGTACATTTGTGGGTTTTTTTTTTTAGTACTCGGTTTCCTCAACACAGCTGTTAACCAGAGAGAGTAAATTGGGGTTTTCCATCGCTGCTGCAATTCGTTCCTTATCATTGATTTGTTTATTGACTAAAAAAAAAGGTTAAACTGTAGATAAATAAATTGAAAAAAAAAAAAAATAAATAAATAAAAATTAACATCATACTTTCATCTTCAGTGGAATGAGTGCCCTTCCTTATAAAAATATCCAACTAATAAACAAAATAAAATACACAAAACAAAAAAATAAGAAAAATTTTACAACTCGAATCATCGAAACCTACTTTGAACTTGTGCGACAAGTTTCGTTCTAATTTCGTCCTTAACGTGAGACCTGTAAAATTAATGTCATTTTTTGTTACTCATTAAAAACATATCACTTAATACCAATTAAAGTTGCGAGCGAACAGTGTGGTACCGTTGGTACGAATTCAATGCGAATTAAATGGATATCGCTGTCGTCAGCGAGTAACTCGACGGAAATTCCTCCTTCGGAAACGACATTTAATTCTTCTAGTGTTTGCGGCTTCTCCGGGTCTTTTATCAATCGAATTAAGTCTGGAATTAACGTTGATTTGAGTTGTCATCGTGTTTGAATCGAAAAGTTGCTTTACCGTAAACTTCATCGGCTAAATCCATGTTTTTACTGCGTGTGATGTTCGCGTCGGATTCGTTTTTCATGGCTGCGGAAGTGCGTTTATTAGCAAATGCTTCGTTGTGTTTCGCATCGTTCAAGGAAAGGTCTGTAAAAGAATATCCAAGCAGGTTTTCACATGAAATCATGTGTTAAATACGGTTGCCACCCTAAAAATCGTCTGTTTTTCCGGTTTAAGCGGATTTATGCAGGCGCCATCTTGTAACAAACATCAGATGTTTGATGTACGGTGTTGTATTTGTGACATAATGATTGAAAATGGTTATTATAAATTTATTTTAAATTCGATTTACAGAAAAAAATATACGGTAAAATAGCTTAGAAATATTGTTAACTTTTAAAAAAAAAAAAAAAAAAATTACGGATGTATTTTGAACTTAATTCAAATTTTATGCAAAAAAATGACTTAGTAATATCATTTTGTATATAATTTTTATTTTCGTATAAAATAAAACTCAATTTTACTATTTTTTTTGATGTTGTTGTTGTTATTCTTTAAACAATATACGTTTTACAATAATTCAAGCTTGTTAACAAAAATAATATATATATAGATTTTAAATTTTTTCATATATACCACTTATTTTATGCAAGAGGATTATAAAACTTATGCCCAGCAACATCACTTTTGTATTGATAACTACTTTTCTCAGTTCCAAACAATGAAACAGGACAAATATGGGTATTAGCCAAGTACTGTGAATTGTAAGAAGTGCCACCAGCAAATGGACTATCATCATTCCCCAATTTAATAGAAGAGCCAACATTTTTTACAGCTTTTGCTCTATTCCCAGTTGCATAAGCTGGATAATCACTCATATTTGTAGTAGTTGCTGAAAACTTATGAGTAGGTGGTTTATATTCCTGTACAACAGTAAGCTTTCTTGATGATGTTGCCATCCACTCCTTATAATCTCCTCTGGATGTTGTACTGCCTTCAAATGGCCCTTCACCCAGTTTGGTGTTTGTATGTGGTCTGACAGCCCTAGTTCTTTGATTGGATTGCGAGTCAGTGTAATGTGCCATTTGGGTTGTAATCATGTTCATGTCACCTTCTGGTTTCACATAAACTTCCCTTATTCTGGGAGATGGAGTTTTCACTTCCCACTTCTTGTAATCTCTGCTGTTTGAAGTTTCACCTTCAAATGGATCATCGGCTATTTTGGTCAACGTTCTTCGACGTTGCGGCTTTTGGCTATCCGCCTGCTGAGCACCGACATAGTGAGCTTTCTGGGTGGTTGTCCCATCAAAAGGCTCATTACTTGACACAGGTGAAGTAGTTGGCTTGATTATTGCAGTTCTTTCAGCAGCTATGTTTGTAAATGCAGATTTGTGCGTTGTCGTTCCGTCAAATTGACCGCTCATCAGCGTATGAGCTGCCGGTCTAAATGCTTGTGTTTTTTCTAAAGGCACTGTTTTAAATTCAGATCTATTGGTAGTAGAAGAATAAAACTCTCCATCAGGTTTGACATATTCTTCATGCTTTCTTCTTTGTCTTCCTTCTACTTTCCACTCTGTATAGTCTTGATTGGCAGTAGTAGAGCCCACAAAACGATCCGTAGATAGAACCGTTGAGTCGTGTGGTCTTATGGCATGTGCTCTTTGTCCTCCACGAGACTGAAAAGCATCTTTACTTGTGGTTACTCCTTCAAAGCCCCCATCAAGCAATTTTTGACTTGTTTTTGGACGAATTGCTTCTCTTTTTTCACCATTTCCTTTTCCAATAAAGGCAACTTTGTTTGTTGTTGTATCATCAAACAAACCATCTGGTTTTATATATTCTGCTTGCTTTCTTTTATCTCTTGGCTGAACTCCCCATGCAGGATAATCAGTTTTCGCAGTAGTAGCATCTTGAAAGGTACCATCTGCAAGAACTATCTCATCTTTATGTCTGATAGATTGCGTTTTCTCACCCAACAATGCTTGAAAAGAGTCATTGCTTGTTGTTGTTCCTACAAATTGGCCATCATACAATTTTTCACTTGTTCTTGGACGAATTGCTTGTCTTCTTTCCCCATTGGATACAGCGTAATCAGATTTACTCGTTGTTGTATCTTCAAATTTTCCTTCTGGTTTTACATAATCCAGACGTTTTAGCTTTTCTCTGGGTTGTACTTCCCATTCAGGATAATCACTTTTCACCGTAGTTGCATCTTGGAAAGGATCTTCTGCAAGAACTAATTGATCTTTATGTCTGATAGACTGCGTTTTCTCACCCTGCAGTGCTTGAAAAGAGTCATTGCTTGTTGTAGTGCCTTCAAATTGTCCACCATACAGCATCTCACTTGTTTTTGGACGAATTGCTTGTCTTCGCTCACCATTTGATACAGCATAATCAGTTTTGCTCGTTGTTGTACCATCGAATTTCCCATCATTTAGCTTCTCACTTGTTTTTGGTCGAATTGCCCGCCTTTTCTCCCCATTTAATAAACCGTAATCATTATTACTTGTTGTTCCAATAAATTGTCCATCAAACATCTTTTCGCTTGATTTTGGACGAATGGCTCGAGTTCTTTCTCCGCTTGACAGAGAAGTATAATCAGAATTACTTGTTGTTGAAGCTTCAAATTTTCCTTCCGGCTTTACATACTCTTGTGTCTTTCTCTTTTCTCTAGGTTGAACTTCCCATTCAGGATAATCATTTTTCACTGTGGTTGCATCCTGAAAAGCAGCATCTGCTGCCAGTACTAATTCATCCTTATGTCTGATAGTACGTGCTTTCTCACCCTGGTGTGCACGAAAATGTTCATTGCTTGTTGTAGTTCCTTCAAAATCTCCATCAAGTAATTTTTGACTTGATTTTGGACGAATGGCTTCTCTTTTCTCAGAACTTCCCTGTGCCATGTAAGCCAATGTGTTTGTTGTTTGACTCTCAAATTCTCCATCTGGTTTTACATACTCTTGTGTCTTTCTTTTTTCTCTAGGTTGAATTTCCCATTCAGGATAATCACTTTTCACTGTAGTTGCATCCTGGAAAGCAGCATCTGCCAGAACTAATTCATCTTTATGTCTGATAGATTGTGCTTTCCCACCTTCATAAGCTTTGAAATGTTCTTTGCTCGTTGTATTAGCTTGAAAATCTCCTTCGAAATTAAGCTCACTTGCTTTTGGCCGAATTGCTTGTCTTTTCTCTACATTTGTTGCGCCATAATCAGCTACATTTGTTGTTGTATCCTCAAATTTTCCGTCTGGTTTTACATACTTTTGGGTCTTTCTTTTTTCTCTTGGTTGAACTTCCCATTCAGGATAATCACGTTTGGCAGTAGTTGAGCTGTCAAAACCTCCATCAAGTAATTTTTGACTCGTTATTGGACGAATGGCTTCCCGCTTTTCTTGTTTTTCTTGTGTCATATAAGCTAGTGTGTTTGTTGTTTGACTCTCAAATTCTCCTTCTGGTTTTATATACTCCTGTGTCTTTCGCTTTTCTCTTGGCTGAACTTCCCATTCAGGATAATCACGTTTGGCAGTAGTTGAGCTGTCAAAACCTCCATCAAGTAATTTTTGACTTGTTCTTGGACGAATGGCTTCTCTTCTTTCCGGACTTCCCTGTGCCATATAAGCTAAAGTATTTGTTGTTTTCCTCTCAAATTCTCCTTCTGGTTTTACATACTCTTGTGTTTTTCTTTTTTCTCTTGGTTGAACTTCCCATTCAGGATAATCCTGTTTGGCAGTAGTTGAACTGTCAAACGGATCAGTAGACAGATGAGTTTCATCCAAAGGTTTAATTAGTTGGGTCCTTTCAGTTGCATATGATTGATAATGCTCATTGCTTGTTGTTTTTCCTTCAAATCCCCCATCAAGTAATTTTTGACTCGTTCTAGGACGAATAGCTTCCCGCTTTTCTTGTTTTTCTTGGGTCATGTAAGCTAGTGTGTTTGTTGTTTGACTCTCAAACTCTCCCTTTGGTTTTACATATTCCTGTATCATTCTTCTTTCTCTTGGTTGAACTTCCCATTCAGGATAATCCTGTTTGGCAGTAGTTGAACTGTCAAAAGGATCAGTAGAAACATGAGTTTCATCCAAAGGTTTAATTAGTTGGGTCCTTTCAGTTGCATGTGATTGATAATGCTCACTGCTCGTTGTTTTTCCTTCAAATCCTCCATCAAGTAACTTTTGACTCGTTCTAGGACGAATGGCTTCCTGCTTTTCTTGTTTTTCTTGTGTCATGTAAGCTAGTGTGTTTGTTGTTTGACTCTCAAATTCTCCTTCTGGTTTTACATACTCCTGTGTCTTTCTTTTTCTCTAGGTTGAATTTCCCATTCAGGATAATCACTTTTCACTGTAGTTGCATCCTGAAAAACAGCATCTGCCAGAACTAATTCATCTTTATGTCTGATAGATTGTGCTTTCCCACCTTCATAAGCTTTGAAATGTTCTTTGCTTGTTGTATTAGCTTGAAAATCTCCTTCAAAATTAAGCTCACTTGCTTTTGGACGAATTGCTTGTCTTTTCTCTACATTTGTTGCGCCATAATCAGCTACATTTGTTGTCGTATCCTCAAATTTTCCTTCTGGTTTTACATATTCCTGTGTCTTTCTCTTTTCTCTTGGCTGAACTTCCCATTCCGGATAATCTTGATTGGCAGTAGTTGAGCTGTCAAAAGGATCAGTCGAGATATGAGTTTTATCCAGCGGTTTAATAAGTTGTGTCCTTTCTGTTGCATGTGATTGATAATGCTCATTGCTTGTTGTTTTTCCTTCAAATCCTCCATCAAATAATTTCTGACTCGTTCTAGGACGAATAGCTTCCCGTCTTTCTTGTTTTTCTTGTGTCATATAAGCTAGAGTACTTGTTGTTTGACTCTCAAATGCACCTTCTGGTTTTACATACTCCTGAACTTCCCTTTTCTGTCTTGGTGAAACTTCCCATTCGGGATAATCATGTTGGGCAGTTGTCGAGCTGTCAAAAGGATCAGTGGACAGATGGGTTTTATCCAAAGGTTTAATTAGTTGGGTCCTTTCAGTTGCATATGATTGATAATGCTCATTGCTCGTAGTTTTTCCTTCAAATCCTCCATCAAATAATTTTTGACTTGTTGTTGGACGAATGGGTTCTCTTCTTTCCTGACTTTCCTGCGCCATATAAACTAGAGTGTTTGTTGTTTGACTTTCAAATGCTCCTTCTGGTTTTACATATTCCCGTGTCTTTATTTTTCTCTATGTTGAACTTCCCATTCAGGATAATCACTCTTTGCTGTAGTTGCATCCTGAAAAGCAGCCTCTGTAAGAACTAACTCATCTTTGTGTCTAATAGGTTGTGCTTTCTCACTGTTGTGCGCAGGAAAATCTTCATTGCTTGTTGTTTTTCCATCAAATTTCCCATCCAGTAATTTTTGACTCGTTCTAGGACGAATAGCTTCCCGCTTTTCTTGTTTTTCTTGCGTCATATAAGCCATTGTGTTTGTTGTTTGACTCTCAAACTCTCCTTTTGGTTTTACATATTCCTGTATCTTTCTTCTTTCTCTTGGTTGAACTTCCCATTCTGGATAATCATGTTGAGCAGTTGTTGAGCTGTCAAAAGGAGCAGTGGACACATGGGTTTTATCCGAAGGTTTAATTAGTTGGGTCCTTTCGGTTGCATGCAATTGATAATGCTCATTGCTCGTTGTTTTACTCTCAAATTCTCCTTCTGGTTTCATATACTCCTGTGTTTTTCTTTTTCTCTAGGTTGAACTTCCCATTCAGGATAATCACTTTTCACTGTAGTTGCATCCTGGAAAGCAGCATCTGCCAGAACTAATTCATCTTTATGTCTGATAGATTGTGCTTTCCCACCTTCATAAGCTTTGAAATGTTCTTTGCTCGTTGTATTAGCTTGAAAATCTCCTTCAAAATTAAGCTCACTTGCTTTTGGACGAATTGCTTGTCTTTTCTCTACATTGGTTGCCCCATAATCAGCTACATTTGTTGTTGTGTCTTCAAATTTTCCTTCTGGTTTTACATAATCAGCTTGCATTCTCTTTTCTCTAGGCTGAACATCCCATTCAGGATAATCACTCTTTACTGTAGTTGCATCCTGAAAAACAGCTTCTGCAAGCACTAACTCATCTTTGTGTTTTATAGGTTGTGCTTTCTCACTTTTGTGCACTGGAAAATCAGCTACATTTGTTGTTGTATCCTCAAATTTTCCTTCTGGTTTTACATACTCCTGTGTCTTTCTCTTTTCTCTCCGCTGAACTTCCCATTCAGGATAATCACATTTGGCAGTAGTTGAGCTGTCAAAACCTCCATCAAGTAATTTTTGACTCGTTCTAGGACGAATGGCTTCCCGCTTTTCTTGTTTTTCTTGTGTCATATAAGCTAGAGTATTTGTAGTTTTACTCTCAAATTCACCTTCTGGTTTTACATATTCCTGAACCTTTCTTCTCTGTCTTGGTGAAACTTCCCATTCGGGATAATCATGTTGAGCAGTTGTCGAGCTGTCAAAAGGATCAGTGGACACATGGGTTTTATCCAGAGGTTTAATTAATTTGGTCCTTTCAGTTGCATATGATTGGTAATGATCATTGCTTGTTGTTTTACTTTCGAATTCTCCTTCTGGTTTTATATATTCCTGGGTCGTCCTCTTCTGCCTCGGTGAAACCTTCCATTCTGGATAATCTTGTTTAGCAGTTGTCATTCCTTCAAATGGCTCCTGACTAACAGCAGCAGCAACAATGGGTTTAAAAGATTCTGCTTTCCTCCTTCATAAGCTTTGAAATGTTCTTTGCTCG
>JH430361.1:55810-95391 GCA_000239455.1 Strigamia maritima | reverse complement strand
CACTAGGTATTGTCGCTTGTAAAAAACCATCTGCACTTGTGCACAATCCTATTTTTCCATTTTGTGGTCAAATTTTTGATTAATTTTTCTGGAATAATAACACATGACTACAAATTATGGCAAAATCGCCATAATTACAGTATAGGTGGCGCTTAACAGAAGCGCTTTTCACAAAATGCAGTAAAAACAACTTTTATCAATTGCTGGACATATAAGGGACAACTTTTTTGCATTTCAAATTACTAATTAATTTGTTGCAAAAAAATTCTAAAAAAATTCTGAAATGTGTGTCATCATAATCTTGAGATTTTCAGATAAATTTGAAAAAGTAAAAAAATTTATTTAAAAAAAACCTACATACAGGTATGAAGGCTGGGACTATAGTCCCATAGCACGGGTGTTAGAAGGTTAATATACAAAAAAAACATCTTCAGGATATATCTTACGTACCATTTTAATCCGCATTTCATTTAGTACGCTAGAATGAACTGGTACATCAATGGCACTGAATATTACGTAGTCCTCCGAATCGATATCTCCAGTAAATGTCTATAAATATACGTCAGGAAACAATTATTGCAATTATTGACTGTGGAATAGCTATTCTATATCTCTTGAAAACTGTAGGCTATGTCAAGTAACATTTTTACATCTTGTGAATTATTTTCCCGTAAGGATTAAGATATACGTTGCGGGGCAACTGATCAGTTGGTCGCATTTGTTTTTTTTGGAACTATCCACTAATTTTATTGTGCACTACATAGGTTGAAGTTTTGTTCGTAGAGAGTTTGCGGAAGGGCCATTAATTGTTATGAGTTATGAGCTCATAATTATAATTCTGAGCACATAACTATACATTTTTGAGTTATTTTATAAAATAGTGCAGCCAACCAGTGAGCTGAACCGTATAACTAGCTCCGCCCACAATACAAATAGCGCTGTTTTCACCTTGATTTGTAATCTTCAATTATCAACACCATCCACATCCAGAATAGCTAAATTATAATTTATTTATTTATGCTAAATATTCAAATAAACAGCATTTTTTGCAAGTTGGCAACCAATTCCACAAAATATATATTTTCTAAGCAATTGTTGCCATTTCCTGTCATCTGGTATGTTGCGACTCGATGTAATATCATACAATAAGACTACTGGGTAACACAGTAAATAAATGCTCAACTGGTTTAAGGATTAAAAGTAAACAATGTTTTATTAAAGCTCCAATTGAGGATCGGGTGAATCCCGTTTAATACTTATTAAAAAATTGATGGCCCGGGGTTTCGTCTTCACGATTTGGATGCAGATTCGAATGAAGACGAATCGGGCCTATTCTATGGCCTTTTGGTGCTGTCTAGGATGTTGTTTGGTGCGTCCGACTATTCACTCGGCCGATACAGGAATGCAGGATATCAGTTCTGCAACCGATTTGACTTGATGGTGTGGTACGTTGGAGTCCAACGTAGTGCTGAGTACCAATTCGGCGCCTGGTTACCGATGGTTGACAGAACATGTTAAATTCCTTTAACACGACTAAAGGAGACCAACCTTAGTTCCGATCCGTTGCAGTGGTCATGTGATGCACCATATCTAGCGTGATAGCCGAAAGACCAACTCGTATCCAACGCGTAGCATTGCCCGAGACAAAGGATGCCTCGAGCAATTAGGCCTAACTTGTAGGTGACGAGAGAGTCTTAACTTTTCTTACAAGTAGGTTATATTAGATACTGGATGGGACATTCCTGTCATGAATATCTGTGAGACTTCTAAGTTGTTTAACATCGAGCATCTATCTCGGTCACTCCATGTAAAGGTTACTACGGCCTAATCGTTTGAGGAAACTGATGCGGTTGATGTTGTTCTGAACTTAGATGTCTGAAATCTGAGCTCTCCAAGCAGTGCAGGAACTTTTAGTCATGTGACAGAAAGAGGAAGGGATTATCTCTCCAAACCTTATTCCAAGAACGGCATCACATGACTAACTCCTTTGTTTATGTCTTCCCTTCTGGACATCACATGACTAACTCCTTTGTTTATGTCTTCCCTTCTGGACATCACGTGACCAAAACTTTTGTTTATGTTTTCCCCTCTGACAGTAACATGACCACGAGGAGTGATCATGGAGGGGTGAAGGCAGGAATGCGAGAGATAAACCCACATTCGAAACACAAGGTGTTGTCAAAGTATGTCTAGTAAACAGTTTCTTAACTCTTAAAAACTACTTTTGTGCATGATTTATTTTAGTTAATACTATTTTAACAAATAAACAACATTTCATATATTTATTTCCACCTTTTTATGTGGCTCAGGGTCACAACAGATAGTCACAGATTTCATAATTGCAACTTGCAGTTTATCATAATTATAACAATTGGTCCTTCCGCAAACTCTCTATTAAAACTAAGTTTTTTGTTTTGACCATTCAACTGAGTGGTCATCTTATTTTGAGCTTCTTGGTGCTTCTACACAACACAATGTCATCCATCACGGATTTCAGGCTATGTGTTGGTGCACATTGGTTGTTACATGGTGCCTGATCTAGCAACCAGAAGTTAGTCATGCCTAAATATGAATTGCTGCTCTCCAGCCTCTTGTTGATTCTGGTGAAACCCATCATCTAATATCTCTATTAGTCATTAGTGAGATCTGAGACTAATGCAGCGTGTTGGATGATGGTTTGTTCTGAAACACAAGCCTCATTGAAGGGAAACATGACTGGCTGTAGGCAAACCTACAGCATGGTTGTCAATAGAGCTTTGACCTCGCTGCCCAGGGCCATCGTCCTGATCAGCGGGTCGGTCTTAGATAGGCAAATGGTGGTGCCGTGACATGGGAATGCAGGGAAGCGACGCCGACTCCTAGACAACAATAAAAGGCCAAAGTTCAATAATACGGTGTCGTCTCTTGTCTTCTCATCGTGACTTGGATGTCCGGTGCTTTACTATCATCCCCATGATAGTATTGCATGACCTCAATAATCACAATACCTCTTCTTAATAAACCTTTTCTCTTGTCTTTGACCTTTTCAAACCTTTATTTTTTCTAAAAGTGTATGGCACTAGCAAGCAATTGAACTGGCATCCAATGGCTGTAGAGGAGACAAAGTTTCAACTGCCAATTATAGCGGGGTGCTCGCATATCGCTTAATATCACTCACTTTACTAGCCTACCTACCGTGTATGAATTCTGATGACATTCCATTAGTTGAAAAGGACTGTATGCTATGTACAGTACAATAAAAAATGTAAGAAGTCCGGCGTATTCAGTTTCAGCTAGAATAGAATAGAAATAAAACTCCGCAAAACAAAACTGTATGTACTTACAAAAAGTGTAATGTCTGCAATTTCCTAAATGTGTAGCAATCACTGATTCGTTTGCTTTCATCATGCTTAAAGAAGCAGTTTTCTAAATAAAACAAATACAGTCTATTGGAATATGAGAGAATTTAAGAGGTATCAAGAAACGAATTTCAAATATCGAATTATTCATTGATATACAGGATGTTCACAAAAGAATGTCCCGATTTTAAAACATCGTAGTGCGGGAAGTAGGTATACGACCGCTCTATCTAACGTTGCTTAGAGGAGATTTGGCAGATTTGGGTCTAGAAGACGTTTTAAAAGTTTGTAGCGCCAAAAGGCGTTTTGCGTAATTACACAAAACGTCTTTTGTTGGGGGGTTGCCATCACAATATGCACTGATATTGCGTTATCTTCCTATACAGGGTGTATCAGAATTCATGTTACACAGAAATATAGAGGGTATACACTCATAGAAAAAATGTTTCTATTTTACTCCATTTTGTCCCATGGCCAACTCTCACATTTAAAAGAGTAATAATACTTCAATTTCAGAGTTTTAACATTCCATTTCAGAGTTTTGATATTCCATTTCAGAGTTTTGATATTCCATTTCAAAGTACTGTTACTTCAAAAATGTATTTTTCCACACACCAAACTCTCATTTTGGAGTACCATTACTCTGATTATGGAGTTGGCCACAGGACAATGCATAACTCCAGAAATGGAGTAAAATGGTGACTTTTTTTCTATGAGTGTAGAGAGAATTAAGGGTGACCAGGAGATCACGTTTCCACTAATCAAAAATTCCAAAAAAAATTTCAAATTCTAACACACAATCGGTAGCCAACAGTAGTTTATTGCTCTAGATCATCTCTTGTGATAAACTTCTGCTGTTGGCTTCTGATTGTGTGTTTTTATTTGAGAATTGTACTTTAACCTGGCAAACGTGGGCAATATGCGTGACCCGGGATATTTGAAATCTTTCATTGTTTTTGGAACTGTGACTAAATGGGAATTTTTTTGAAATTGTTGATTAGTGGAAACGTGATATCCTGGACCCCCTCTATACCCCTATTTCTATGTAACATGAATTCTGATACACCCTGTATAATAATTTGCTAGCTGGTGCCTGAAAGCTTTAGATATTAAATTTAATCCACAGCAAATGGAGCAACGGTTTTTAGAATTGGTGTTACAGGATTGGCTGGAATTATGAGCCATGTATTTTTTCCGTCTTGACGGGCTTTTTCGGCTTCGATGTAATAATTTGCCAGCCATCCTGCCTGCTTGCCTGTGAAGCCTTGGATCTTAAATTTAATCAACGACAGATGGTGCAACAGTTTTGATAATTTGTGTCCCAGGATTGGCTGGGATTATGAGCCATGTTTTTTTCCCGTCGTTTGACAAGTTTTACTGGTTTCTACATAATAATTTGCCAGTCATCCTGCCTGTAAAGCCCGTAAAGCCGTGGATCTTAAGTTTTATCCATGGCAGATGGCGCAACAGTTTTGGGGATTGGGTCACAGGATTGGCTTGGAATTCTCCGGCAATGGTACTTAGCGCAGTCGACTACTTTGCATACTTCTCGGACAATAGAGACATTAGAGGATTTGCGCACCTGAAATTTACACAAACGTATCGACATATCAACGTATGAACGTATGTTTCATACGTAGATACGTTGATACGTGATTATTAAAACGTTCAGATCAACGTAAGAATCCAATTCTTACGTTGGTCCATACGTTCATTGCCTGAACGTATGTACGTATGAACGTATTGTTATGCGCATGCGCATAACAAAGCAACCAGCCCGCTTCCGTTTTTGCAAGCTGCCATTTGCAGAAATGACAGGCCGAGCACTCGGTAGAGGCTGTAGACGCAGTATTAGAGGCCGAGGACGTAAAAATAATGAACCATGTCCGCCACCAGCACCAACACACCACCACCATTGACTGCAACAGGTATTTGAATTTGGTCTGAGTGACACCAGCATTAGATCGATTGACACCACGTTGTTACGTGATTTTTTTGTTTGCGCAAACACAATCACGTATCAACGTAAACGTATTTACGCATGAACTTACAAATGTATAACTTTTTATTTAAACGTTTGTACCTTCATGCGTACATACGTTTTTGTAATCAGCGCAAATCTTCTATTCTTTTGTAAACACCCTGTATTGTATACATATATCTGTTCATTTGAAAAGCGCTCTATCGATCTATCTATCTATCTATCTATTTATCTATCTGTCTATCTATCTATCTATCTATTTGTCTTGCTATTTAACTAACTTCTATTTGTTCGAATAAATTCGGTACACTTTTCAACTCAGATTTCTCCCAAATTTCATCATAAGTATATTTAGTTTGTATCCGATACAACTCCAGGAGATCAACGTCGCACCAGTGTCTTGTGTTGTTTGCTTTGGCGGCGTACATTTTCTTTAGTCTTGCAATTCGATCATTAACACCGCACACAGTGACTGGCGGAAAAGTGACATTCTTCATTATTTCCACTTGAACCACATTCCGTTTTGGGTACAAGAAATAATATCTTGCGCGATGTGCAATCATGAAAAGTGCCAAACAGGTGCCAACTAGGAGCATTCCTACGCGTACAATTCCAACGTTAGACTTGTTCAACTTGTTCTTGTTTTTTGCAGCAGATGACTTATTGAAATAAGTCAAAATGGACATTTCTCGTTTCGTGAGACGATTTGATTGCTGATGATATTTTTGTTTTGACCAGAGAACCAATCTGTGCAGTATGTCCAAAATAGAAAGTAACGACAATCCCATAAACAAACCCAAACTGCCACCAATGTCGGACAACAAACTAATTTCATCGTAAGCCAATCGTTCGGTTAGAATCATTTGGGTCATGTCGCTGCTAGATAAAGTTAATGAACCAGTATCTTTTGAAATCGCAGTGGTTATCATTGGATGTAACGTATAAACCACTTGATTGCACGTTTGCGTGCAGTTGCAGTTTTCCACTTGAGGGATTAAAAGTGTTTTGATGTAAGAAAGGAAGTTTGTATGTGACAGTTTAGAATCGCTGGAATTACAAGGTGCATGTTGGATTTTTGGATCATAAAAAGGTAAGCTGCAATATAAGTCCAGAACAAGAAAATAGAGCAATAAATTCTCAGTACAGTTGTAATATACACCGAGGGTGACAGTCATTATTTAGACAATTAGGTCAACACGAATCTTTTTGTCTGATAAAATCACGAGTGCCCAAAGAGCACGAGTGAACTTATCAGGTAAAAAGATGAGTGCTGATCTAATTGCAACAATCACTCAAGCACGGGGTGTATTTTATGAGAGAATTTAACACTATACTATGCGATTCACGGCTAAAATTTGCCGCAATAGATGTGCCACGATAAAGTGACAATACAAAATCGAATAGATTACAGTCCGTGTGGACGTAGTGGTAAATTCTCAATAGTAGATTGTTGTGACAATTAGGTCAGCACAAAAAGATGAGTGCTGACCTAATTGCAACAATCACTCAAGCGCGAGGTGTATTTTATGAGAGAATTTAACCACTACTGGACACAAAATTTGCCGCCATTATGGTTGCAGTCGTTGAAATTTGCCGCCATTATGGTTGCAGTCGTTGAAATTTGCCGCAATAGATGACGCCAAGATGAAGTGAAAACACAAAATCGAATAGATCACAGTAGGTCTGATGTCATGGCTTTTACTTGGGTAAAACCAATCACTACTACAATCACTTTCTACTATTTGTGTCGGGCTTCACGATTGGCTGACGCAACAATGGTAGTTTTTAAACGACTGCACTCATTGGCGTAGCAATCGCAGCCTGTTGTAGTGTTAAAATCTCAGTAGTAGTACACCGAGCGCGACAAGTGATTGTTGTGGCAATTAGGTCAGCACGAAAAGATGAGTGCGGACATAATTGTAACAATCACTCAAACGCGAGGTGTATTTTATGAAAGAATTTAACACTACCGTACTTTAGACGAAGATGCCCCAACGATTAAAATTTGCCGCCATTATGGTTGCTGTCGTTGAACCTGCCACAATAGATGGCATCACGATGACGTGAAAACACAAAATTAAATAGACTACAGCAGGTGTAATGTCATGGCTTTTACTCGGATAAAACCAATCACACCCTCGCTGCTATTTGTGTTTCGCTTTACGATTAGCTAACGTAACAATGGTCATTTTTAAATGACTGTGCTCATTGGCGTGGCAATCGCAGTCTGTTGGTAGTGTTAAATTCTTGTTCTAATGTATGGTACATTATGTATATCACTAACCTGCAATTTGTGTTCAAAGTAGCTTTTCTTCTGAAACAATGTGTGTAACATTTTTTAAATGTATTTTCAATTCCACATGGTTTAGTTGGAGTATTAAGAAATTGATACTGCAAACAAAAATTGAAATAGGTATCTTTTTTCAGCCTCTGATTGAAAAAACCAGTAAAGAAATTACCATAGTGGCTTATTATAAGCATATCCTTATGGAAATGGTATGCAGTTTTCTGCTACAACCGGTTCTGTCAACTAAAAGTGGCAGAATAATAAATACGTTTGGAGCAATATAATTTATCTGCAAATGATTTTCTCCATACATTAGCAGAAATTTGCAGCGAGTATATTGCACAGACAAATTTTGAAGTTTTCTTATGCAACTATTTGTTTTTACTGCAGCTGCAGAACCTATCTTTATGCAGATGTTTGCAGTAAAATTATGAAATAATCGCAGCAAATTGTATGCAAATGCTACAAAAAGCTGCAGGTCCATTTTCATAAGGGTAAAAGAAGTCGGGGAAATTAAGTATCAATAAAGTACCTTTCTGTTTACAATAACAATAAACATCTGATCTGATAATACTCTAATCACATCATGTCATGGAGTTTCAGATGAAAATATTTAACATTTCTGTTTGTTGCTAAGTAACTTGTAAACAATACCCGATAGGGGTGAGGGAGAAAACTAGGCAGCCACTGCCCAAGAAGCACAAATCCAAAAAAATGGGTTAAAAGGCATCTTACTCCTACGGTTGTAGGGCTATTCCGAAACTGTCGCATAAGTGTGAAAATGTGATTTTACACATGCACACCAGAAGTCTCATAGGTCTCATGTTATGTCATTGTGACATGAACGACTCACACTCACACCTCAAGAGGTGCACATAGTTAGTCACAATAACATAACATGAGACCTATGAGACTGCCGGTGAAATCACATTTTAACCCTAAAGCTCATTTACAATGGACGCAAGTGCGTTCACAATGAGCCAAAATTTTGCATACAAACTGTATGCACGTCGGTTGCATGCGTTTTCTTGTGTAGTTTGCTTGCAAAAGCTATACTTCAATAATTTGAAGTATTGCGAACTTTTTCGTATGTGGAATATGACGTATCATGCATAGCCAATCAAAACAATTCTATTATGATTTCTCCCAGCCAATCACAGCCTTCGAATCACTTGTTTAGCCATTTTGCATCAGTAGCTGTGACGTCATTCTACTTTTTAGTGACTGAGCATGCTCAGTGGATTTAAATGTGATCTACTATGTTCACAATGATGTAAACAAATTTTGTACAAAAAAACAAACGAGTCAATTGCTGCATGCAACAATTGACTCGTCGGATGAAAGCTACCCATGCTTTGTGAATCAGGCTTACAATATAAAATAAAATTCTTCATCAAAACCATAGCCTGGTGACCAATCTGGTCATCTTACTGGTCTTCCTCAGTGGTTCACTGCATCAGTTGTTCTCAATGAATGACAAATGTGTTGGTGATAACATTTTAAATACCGTACTCTGGAATACTGAATGTTTTTACAACATTGCCCTTGGAGTAGCCCCATGAGAATGAAAACTAATCAAAATCATTCATTGTAATAAATGTATCAATTCAATTCATACTATCAACATATGAAAGAACCTGGCAAAAGACATGTTGTAAATGTTAAAATGTCAAAGTTTGCTAACTCTTACAAGACATAAAAAGACCCAAAAAAAGACGTTTTCAAAACCAACTCGTGCTACTGGGGTGCTTGGTTGCATCTGCTTGTGGACAGCTTGTAAGAAACTAGTTAAAGGGTTTACGACATCACATTTTTTATTGATCCATTGGATGAAGTGTCAATTTAAAAACCCTAAAATTAATCCACAAAAATTTTTAAAAAATTTGATTGCTTCACACTTAAACCACTTTTATACAAAACTCACCCACTTTCAGAAAGTCTTGCGTTCACACTTGATCCAGTTTTATACAACTTGGATCAAAATGGCCAACTTTTCTACCGTATTTCCTCGGAAAGAACGACATGCCGGAAAAACCGAGTTTGATCAGATTTTGAAAATCAGACATTTGGTCATTTTTACGGCATGTCGTAAAAATCGAATCGGTGCTGTAAAACATAATACTCATTTTATCCGCCATGCCGGAAAAATTGAATTTTCTGGCACCCTGGTCGGATTTACTATTATCCAGCATGCCGTTCTTTCGAGGGAATAAGGTACAACTTGAGTTTAAGAAATCCACATATAGTAATAGCAAACTGTCCCTCCGCGATTTGTGATTGGCTGTTGGCGATGAAAACAACCAATCGACTACGCCGTTAGCGTGTTTGTGGCGAAAAAGTGTGCGCCTCTCGCAATCGCTGTGACTGTTTGTGAGTATGCCAATTGAACAGTAACAGCGATTGCGAGAGGGACAGTTCGCTATTACTATATGTGGATTTAACTTCAATGAAGCGAAATCGCATTGTTTATGAAACAATTGCCAAGCGATTGGCCGCCTTGGACTAAAATAGAACTTTCGGGCAAGTTAAATGACTTCTACAAAACTTCTTCACAAGTGTGAACAGGAAAAAGAAGATGAATTGAAAGTTGTAAAAATTACATGAGAGGAAAGCGAGACCAATTCGAGAATGCACGAGATTTGTTAAAATAAAAATGCCACTGGTTTCCTGTCAACCATTTTTATTTTGGAAACCAACTGTGACGAAACAAATCTTGTGCATTCTCGAATTGGTCTCGCTTTTCTCTGGCCTTTTTTTAAACTCAAGTTAACAGATTTGATACGTACAGTTCTGAAATTGACATTAATGTCATAGTCATATCCGCTTACTACTGGTAAAGCATAACGAAAATCGCGGATATCGACGAATGAAGCCTGTACAAGTAAACAGTTTTAAAGTCATAGTGTGATATACACAAGTACTATGTAGTAATATCAAACTTACTATAATAACAGATGGATTACATTGTCCTTTACGCAGATGGATTTTTATTCGTTGCTGTAACTGTTTTCTTTTTAGTATTTTAGCTAAATGCAAAAATATAATTTTATATTAAACCATACACTTACAGTATATAAAAGTATTTATTATTCACTCCAGATACTTTAAACAAATTCAAACATTCAAGATTTCTTAAAAACCATCTAGCTTATAAAAAATTTGTTTCAGGAGGATTTAAAGTGAAGGAAGACCTACCGTTTCGTAAAAAAATTTTTAAAGATTGCTCAAGTAGTTACTGAGAAAAAAATTAAAAATCACCAAAATCAGGTTTTTGAATTTTGACAATATCTCGAGAACTGTTGAAAGTAAAATTAAAATTAAACTTATCTAGGATGTTCAATTTCTTGGGCAACTTTTCTAAATTGGATGTATGGGTCTGCAAAGCCCTCAAAAAAAGTCATAATAGAGCTACGTAATGGTATGTAACAATTAAAATTTTCAAAAAATCACTGTGACCAGAATTCTTGATGAATTAAGTCATACATCCTGGATGTGTTAGAGGTATGTAGGCAGTTAAACTTCCTGGAGTATCATTGGATTTGGAATAAAATTCTGGTCACAATGATTTTTTAAAAATTTTGATTGTTACATACCATCACGTAGTTCCATTATGACTTTTTTTGAGGGTTTCGCAGACCCATACATCCAATTTAAAAAAGTTGCCCAAAAAATTAAACATCCTAGATAAGTTTAATTTTTAATTTTATCTTCAAAAGTTCTCGAGATATTGTCAAAATTCAAAAACCTGATTTTGGTGATTTTAAATTTTTTTCTCAAGAACTACTTGAGCAATGTTTAAAAATTTTTTACGAAATGGTAGGTCTTCCTTCCGTTTAAAACCTCCTGAAACAAATTTTTTATAAGCTAGATAGTTTTTAAGAAATCTTGAATTTTTGAATTTGTTTAAAATTTCTGGGGTGGATAATATGTACTTTTATATACTATATACCTATCCAATATAATAATTTCCTAGCCTGATGCCTACAAAGCCTTGAAACAGGTTTTAAAACCCTAAATGTCCCTATTTTGAAAAATCATAGAGCGGGAAGTATGCATGGTAGACGATCGCTCTACCTGTGACGGGCTGGAACGCCCGTAAAAGGTTAAGGAATCTGCCACTATGGTGGGCCTATGCAACCATGCCGGCAGATTCGAATATAATAATAAATAGAGTAAATAAAGACTTACATTTATTACGGGAAAATGACTTAGACTTATTACTAGATCACAAACTCATGCAATTAGACTTGTAGTTGTGATCTATTAGTTTGAATAAAGCCTCATAGCCTCATTCAGTTGAAGAAACTATCGCTATGGTGCGCTATGGCAACCATGGACAGAGTTTCGACCATACAAATGTGCATACATAAATATTATTACTTTATAATAACCTTTTAGTTATAAAGTTGTTATTTATAATATTCTAGTTATCACAATATAGAAATAAATATTCTTATTTCTATAAAGTGATAAAAGCACATGGTCTTGAGAATGAGTGATGTCATAATGGTCATCACTCTGACTCATGGGATTATCTTGTCATAATCCCCTTATCTATGATAAAGGGATTAGACAAGTATAAAAGCCCCTGTAACACAGGAAGTAATGCCTTTTTGCTTTATGTGCTGTTACTGATACTGATTCTTGCTTATGATTATTTGCCTTTGTGCTTGATTACATTTTTTCAAGCCTTTGGCGCCTCTGATTTATTATGAGGCAAATATGAGGCTTGTGTATCAGATATGTAACAGCCCGTGAACCGCAGACATTGTACTGTGGTTACTCTATCGCCGCCGAGCTCGAGTGACCGTCGCAACGTGCAGCGGGCGAGTTAGCCGACCTACTGGGTGACAGGACCTACTCTCCCGCAGCAACTAGGAAACTCGAGGACGCGACACAGGACCGGGACCGACAATAGGTGAGCAATTTATGTCTGTATATTTTTCTCCCTCTCATGGCCCCGGGCCCCCAATTTGACATAACGCGTTGAGTGACACGCAGAACTTGGCTTCCATGCCAATTAGGTCGCCATGTGGCTAATGGCTGACCATTCACTCCTCTTTTCTTCCACTTGCATTTAAGGTGCAAGTAATTTGAACTGCAACTATATTCGAAATATAGATGAAGTCAAATGATTTTTTTACCTGTTGGTTTGTGACGGAATGAATATATAAGTCAGCACTCTACGGATTGTCTGAAATTCATCCAGAATCGCTACCATGCACGATGGAACAATTGAAATAGATAATAATGTATCATAATCCAAGATGGTACATTTTATCCTGTGTTTTGATCAGGTTTGAGAAAGATAATATTTTATAGAAGTTTAAGTCCATTTGCACGTTTTATCCGGTATTTTATTGATTAGATGGTTTGATATCGTGTTAAAGTGTGTAGGAATTGACCGCCATATTTATAGATAGCGAGTTCAATTTCGACCCCGTCACATACCTACCGTTGCATAAAGGAGATTTGGGAGATTGTATATTTTTGATTTCTGGTAAATGTCTCTAGAAGCAGGTTTGAAGGCTGGACCATCAAAAGGTGTTTTGCGTAATTACACAAAACTTTGAGAGTTGCCATCACAATATGCAGTGATATCGCGTTATCTTCTTATATAATAATTTGCCAGCCTGGTGCCTGCGATGCCTTAGGTATTAAATTTTATCCACGACAGATGGCACAACGGTTTTGGGGATTGGCTTTACAGGATTGGCTGGGAGGTATAGAGTCATTTGGGTGGGTGTCATTTAGGTGCGCCAAAATACCCAGGTAACACCAATGTTGCATGCAATGTTCCAAATGATACTTCTTCTAACATTGCTGCACTGTTGCCAACAGTGCAGCAATGTTACCAACAGTGCAGCAATGTTGCCAACAGTGCAGCAATGTTAGAAGAAGTAACATTTGGAACATTGCAGCAACATTGTAACGTTGCAGCAACATTTGGTGTTACTTGGGTAGGCACGTACAATTAGACGGTAGGACTATTAGACGGGCAGTCAAACTGATGGGCAGTCATTTAGGTGGGGAGTCAAAATGACGAGAGCCAAATTGACGAAGAGTCAAACCGACGGAAGCCAAAATCTTAGAAAACAGCTAGGTGTTTTACGTGATATTGGCGTGTGACTACGAAGGGGGCGTTGCATTACTCAACCCCTTCCTCGCCTTCTTCACTTTTACAGTGGAAGTTTTGGGCTTGGAATAAGTTTTTAGCCCTGGAGTCACTGGTGTCGACTCCTGTAAATTAGAAGTCGACAACACTGAGCTCGGTGTCGCAGCTTCATATATCACCATATTGTCACTCTTCATATTGTCACGCGCCCATTTGTTGTGCACGTTCAAATGTCTGCCCCTCTGTTTGACTTCCCGCCTGTTTAACTACCCGCCCAATTGGCATCCACTCATTTGGGGCGCTGTTTTTTCTCGTTGTTTGACGGTTTTTTCGGCTAGTATTAAATAGACGAGTGTGGTACGTTTGTCCGACGCCGCTTGTCCGACGAACGTTTGTCCGACGCCGTTTGTCCGACGCCGTTTGTCAGAATGGTCGTTTGTCCGAAAAATTTCGGACAAACGACCATTCGACAAACGGTTTTCGGACAAATGGCGTCGAAAAATTAATGAAAATAAAAGATGAAATAAAAAATTAAAAAAGATAGAAAAGATAAAAAAAATAAAAACAAATATACAGGACTGTATTTGAATTAGGAGCTGAGATTACAACACCAAAATTAGTATTTGAAAGTTGGTATAGTTAGTAACAGTTGGTAACATCAATATTGCATTAGGTTTCCAATTAGTATCTGGAACGTTAAATGAAATAGGGTCTTTAATCTTAGCACCGAAAAAATAAAGCGGAGTTGACTCCTGGACATTTTCATCACTTTTGTCAGGGCTGTATGCATTTGGAGCTATTTATTAACAAGTAACAAAAGACAACAAACGTGTAGATATTAGTCCAAGCTTTAAGTGCCGTAATAACTAATTCCAAATGAGTAGTTGTAGGATTTTTCATGAACAACCTGGTCACTTTTCTCAGGATTATAGGAATTAGGAGCTGAGATTACATCAACCAAAATTAATGTGCACAAAAACGTTTTTCAAACAAAAAAACGTTTTCTGGACCAAAACACGTTTTTAAGACAAAAACGTGTTCCATTTGTCCGAATGGTTGATTGTCAGAAAACGTTTGTCCGACGGTACGTTTGTCAGAAATCATTCGGACAAACGTACCGGTCAGCTTTTTCCGTTTTTCGGACAATTGACCACTCGGACAAGTGATCGATACCCAAATAGACGGCGCGGCGGCTGAGACCTTTAACCCTAGCCGCCGCCGCTATCTGGTGAGAAATTGCCAGCCGCAGCCGCCGTGGCATCAACTTTTTTCAGCCGGCTGGCGGCTGTAGCCAATGAAATAACATTACATTTGTAATCTGTAGTACAGTTGGTACAGATTATAAATGTATCGTTTATGTACATTAAATTGATTATACACAGTCAATTTTTTCAAAAAAAAATAAAGAAAATCCAATTTTTTTTTAAAAAAAACTAATTTTTTTAGTTTTTTTTTTTTTAAAAAACCGTTCAAAACAACGAGAAAAAACAGCGCCCCAAATGAGTGGATGCCAATTGGGCGGGTAGTTAAACAGGCGGGCAGTCAAACAGACGGGCAGACATTTGAACGTGAACAACAAATGGGCGCGTGACAATATGAAGAGTGACAATATGGTGATAGATGAAGCTGCGACACCGAGCTCAGTGATGTCGACTCTGTAACAACCTCATTGCAATGACTCGATCGCAGCATTGAAGTGACACTACGTGACAGTGTTGTTACAACGGCGTTTGGTTGTGCAGTTGTCACCAGGCAACAACGGCACACTGACATGACATCATCCAAAAAAACAACATACACTCGAAAAACATAACAAACCTCAGGCATGTGCAGTTCAATGATGTGTCTGTTTGAACGCATAAGTCAACCAGTTAAAGTTAGGTTAGCCCGCCGCAGGTTTTAGGACTAATCTCGCTCGCTACGCTTGGCGAGATTAGTTTTCAGGCTTTTAGGAACCGCTGATCGGCATAGCAAAACAACTTCCAACTTCCCCTGTCATGTGACAGGCTTCTCCACTAGTTATACAATATTTATAAAACATTGACACAACATTTAAATGCAAGATTTGTTATATAATCGGTCATCTAATTCAGCATTAGATTTTGATACAACATCTAATGAATGTTGCATATCAACAACCCATGTTCAACTATTTGATTGTTGTTTTAGAATGTTGATTTAACATCCAACGGATGTTGTCTATTAACATCCAACGGATGTTGTCTATTAACATCCAACGGATGTTGCCTATTAACATCCAACGGATGTTGCCTATTAACATCCAACGGATGTTACCTATTAACATCCAACGGATGTTGCCTATTAACATCCAACGGATGTTGCCTATTAACATCCAACGGATGTTGTCTATTAACATCCAACGGATGTTGTCTATTAACATCAACATTCAAATATTCCTCGATCAACATTGTTAATTTATGTTTAAAATGGTAATTTAACATTGAGTTGTTTCATTGGTTGGGACGGTTTTGGATGACAGTTATAAGTGTGACGGTACTAAAGTCCATTTACCTATAAGTTTGGTAACTCGAATTGGTCGTGGCAATTAACTGTTAAATGATGTTGCGCAAAACAAAGTAGTTCTAAACCGGTCAAGACCAGTCGTCAAATGTTCGACCGAGCCATCTATTTATCCAAGATGGCGGTTTCACGCGGTTCGACCGGGCCATCCTTTTATTCAAGATGGCAGTTTCGCGTGGTTTATTCAAAAATGACCTTTACTTTCATTGGTTACTGACAGACATGTGACCAATCCGAGTTACTCCAAACTTATAGGTAAATATACTTTAGTGACTGATTACCTGCGGCTATTGTGCACTGACCAAAAAAAGATTTCTCAGTGGAAATATCGATCATGCTTATATTGAGAATATTCTAGAAAAAAAAAAAGCCAAGAATTACATTATTCTATGCTAAAATCCGTCCTAGTAAAGGAATTGAGTAACTCCGATTGGCTGAGCCTATTAACAGCAGGCAGTCTTCCATTGTAAGAAGTATAGACCCTGACCGGTCAGGGTTAACTGGTCGCCATTCAGCCAATCCGAGTTACTCAATTCCTTTACTGGTACAAACTTTAGGTACCTTTTCAAACGTAATTTTTTCGATAGTGTTGGAATAATTTTTTTGTATTGCCACACTTTATCGTAACTCGTGTTCATATTTTGTCCCCAGATCCAAAAAAGTGGCGTCGCGCAAGTGATGAAATCCCAAGTTTTGCCGCGAAGGAAATTAGCGAGGAATTCGTTTTCGGCAGAACAAGTTTTCAGACTTGGCAGAGTCCATGAAACCAATCCATACATTCCGATGTCAACCGCCAATGGGTAGGCGAGATAGTGCTGAATTCTGTCCACAATTTGGTAACAGCAGACGAAAAAAGAAAACAGTACGATCAAAGCCCACACGAATCGAACTTTTTTCGACAAATTCGGATCAATCAAATCTTGATATTCCTCCATTCCAAAATTGAATTTGCTGTTGTTCGAAATAACATTACGCACAACTCGCTTAAGTTGATTATGCTGATTGCGTCGATGACAAAATTTACCTAACATTTTTTTCGTCAATTTACTAATTCTACATCTGTAAAATCAATTTATAAACCAATAAATATGGGTCAATACAAAACAAGGGGTATATCCAAAATTAATGTAAATTTAAAAAAAATGAATAAAATGAATATTGAACAAAACTTAATTGCTTTCTTGATAAAAATTAAGTTTTAAAAGAATTTTGGTGCATAGAAATATACAATTTTTCATTATGAAATTATTTGTATCACCTTTTCCAACTACCTTTCCTGCAACTTGAAAGCCAGACACAAGTGATCAATAATTGTCGGTATGAAAACTTGCATAGCATAGACTATTTTTTTCAATTAAAAAATTAAATTAAATGTCACAAAGATACATTCCAAAAATTAATATACAGAATATACAGAATCTAAAAACGAAATTATAAAACAAAAATTAAAATAATTAAATTTAAAAAATAAATAACAGAATAAGAGTTTAAAAATTATTTTTTTTATTTTTAATTTTAAATAACTTTAAGAAAAATATCCTGTTATATTTGTAAAAAAATTGATGTGATTTTTAATTTTCCATTTTATTTGTTTTTATTTGGTTCAAAACAAGGAGCCTCACTAGTGCTAGGTTCACTTTTTCCATGTCCTAGCCTAAAGCCTGCGGCGGGCTGACCTCACCTTACTAGGTAAAGTGGACTGGAAATTGATATTGGAGCACTCCATGAATCACATGGATCTCACATGTTTTGTACCAAGCCTAATAAATGTAGATATTTTCTGCTATAACTAGCAGACAATCACATTAAAACAAGATTGTGAAGCAGGAAAGCCAAGTAAAGATGAAACTCCTTGCGCATGTGTAGTGGCCGTTTTTGGAAAGAACTAGCGCCAACAGCGGCAGTTTTTTCAACCAAATGCAACAGCACTTTAACTACTTGACCCGAAATATGAACATGATCGTGTCTATGGGTTATCCACTAATGTTAGTTTTAAAGCTTGCCTATCCGAAGGTTAAACAATTAATTAATGTGCTAATTTTTCAACATAATTTAGTTATTCACACGTTTAAAAAGGTATTTAAGTTGGTTATCGCTCGGTTTGTCGGTACGAACTGGAAAATACCTCAAGCGCTAACGCGCCCTCAGTTTTCCCAAGTTCGTACCTTCCGACCTCACATGACATGTATTTACCGTCGCATGTATGGCTGTATGTAATGCTGTACGAGGGTACCAGCGGCAACAACAATGGAACAACATCCAAATGTTATTCTAATGACTCAATCATTGATGCAATGTAACTTTATCCACCATTAAATTAATGACAATTTTTCAGGTAAAAAATGTCTCATAAGTTTTGAAAATAACTGGTAATACATCCATACAGAAATTAGGACAACTTTAATTTAGATTAATTAATAAATAAAAATATTTAAAAAAAAATTATATACCGATAAGTGCTGGCTCATTATCTGTTCTAGCAAAAATTAAAAAATTTGTTCAATTGCTTCAAAAATATTTTTAAAAACATATGTAAGGGCTAATGTTATCCCAATGATGGATTATCTTTGCTTCAGTATAGTGAAAACCAATGAAAAAACCGAGGCGAACAAAGTTTCCCCATTTAGGTAGGTAACTTTGGCCCACCAATTTTTTTAAAAAAAGTGGACATGAATTAAATTTTAATTTTTTTCAATAACCACTGTATTCTATGGGTCAAGTTGTTCCTAATATGTTATTCTCAGCCTGTAAAGTGAAACACTCAAAGTTTTATTTATAAAATAAGAGCGAAAATGGGCCAAAGTATCCCTGTTCTACGGTAATTAATAACCCTTATGAAAATGGTGTGCAGTTTTCTGCAACAATCGGTTCTGCCAACTAAAAGTGGCATTACATTATTCACCGTACCGATATCTGCAAATGATTTTCTCATTTTTCTGCATACACCAGCAGAAATTTGCAGCAAGTATATTGTACGGAGAAATTTTGAAGTCCTCCTATACGTCTATTTATTTACAAACAATCTACTGCAACTGCAGAACCTATCTTTATGCTTGATTCCCACTTGGCAGAAATTTCCGACAGAAAATTTTCTGCTGCAGAAAGTTTTGAGGGTAGAAAGCAGCAGTGTTTACAAATTGCCTTCCTTAGCTGGCATTCATTTTTAAATTCTACTTTTCTGCACTTTTTTGCCCACTTTTCAGTCCACAGGTGGGAACCAACGACAGAAAAACATACTTTTCTGCACTGCAGAAAATTTTCTGTCTGAGTTTCTGCCAAGTGGGAACCTAGCATTATGCGGATGTTTGCAGTGAAATTATAGAAATGTTTGCAGCAAACTGTCATATTTTCTTTCTAATAGAATATTACATAATATACTACTGGTACCTCTTTTCTAGTGTCCCGTCCATGCTTTCATCACCCATCTACACTTGTGCCCGGTATCAACAACTCTTAATTTAAAATTGTTGCATGATGTACATAAATAAAAATAGAAATAATAATATTTGTTTGTGTCGTAAACTATGACATTACGTTAATTTATTACTACATAATAATTGCAGTTTAAAAAAATGCAATACCGACCGGTAACTCACTTTACATTAAGATGTGTATCATAAATAATAAACCAAACTGCATTATACAGGCCTCTTCTATTGTTTTAACAGGCAAAGTCTATTGATTACGTACCACCACTAAGTATCACCACTAACTCACTTTATAGACAAAAATAGAGGATTTTTGTGAATTTTATTTTATGTGCACATAGAAAAATGAATAATATATAGCAATTAGCAGAAATAAGAAAAAAGAAAAGTGGGAAAAATATATAATTTATTTTATCTTTTCTTTTCCATCATGAAAAAATTGACATTATACAATTAAGATAGTATCTTAATTGAATTTCTGGACTAGACGTCCCGTGTGTGTTTGCACACAACAATTTTGAAAATTAGAATGAAAACACAATAGTGTTTATTCTAGAAAAATAATAATAGAGTACGTAATATAGTTTTGTAATTTTGTAATTTAATAATCGACGCTGACTAATTCCGCGCAGCTCTATTCAGCGCAGTACTAAATGCGCGCATAAGAATTTTAGATGCGCGCAATGTTTATTTTGCTTAAGGGATTTCTATTCCGCATCAGTGTATTCTGCGCAGTTGCTATTCTGCTTATGCGGAATTAGAGTGTATTTCATTAATAAATAAATAATAATAAAAAATATAAAATATATCTATTCCGCGTGGACATTTATTTAAATAAAAATCTTCCTATTCCGCATTGTATTAGTTCAGCGCAGGAATTATAAAAATTATAGAAATATAAAAATATAAGAATTTTAATTATTGCGCGTACTTGAAATACGCGCAGCCCAATTACGCGTCATTTGAATTACGCGTACGGTGTGTGTATGTGTTTGTTAATGCATCAATTGTTGGGGTTTAATGCTTCAGATATATTTATTGTATATTATTGTTTATTCATGCATTTATTTACAGGCGTTGTCTTATAACTAAGTCTGTTATTTGTTTGTATATTTTGCCAACAGATGGCGCCGGTATAGCTTTAGGTTTGCCCTGTCTTGTGGTCACATGACATCTCTTACACTGTCTCATGCCATGTGACATCACACACTGCCTCTGATGCCAGCCAAGATGGCTGCTCATATGTACTCTCTTAAGTTCTTTAGTTTTGTAAGTTTTTATATTATTTGGCTATTAAACCATTCTGGTTTTACTTTTTATAAAACCATTGAGTGTTTATTTCATCCTGTGTGTCTGGATAACGCGTGCTCACGCGCGCACATCACGAGTCAGCTTGCTCATTTTTGTACATCACGTTTGCTCATTACTCACGAACTCGCATCAACGCTTCCACTACTCAATTTAAATGGAAATTTGAATATGGTAGCAGAGGATGGTTACAGACAAGCCCAACCTTGCCCCTTGTTGTCAATTTGGAGCCATGTCCGTGAGTTAACTGAAAATTTCACAGTTTTCATTTTGACTGATTTGAATTTTCATTTTTACGCGTGTCAATGAGCCAAACCATGATGTCAACTACCGGGAATGACCAGATGACAGCCAAAATCCCCATCCTAGGAATCAACAACTATGAATCCTGGAAAAGGTCTATGAAAATGTATCTGAAGTTTGAGGGATTATGGGGATACGTCGATGAGACTTCAAAGCTGCCAGACAAGCCGACTCAAAAGGAACTGGATAAATTTGCAAAGAAGCGTGACCGTGCATTAGGATATATATATATTCATGTCTCGGAGGCGAAGAAGTCAGCCATTGATGAATGTGCTACGCCAGCAGAGAGTTGGTCACTTCTTGAACGCATTTATGAACCTAGTTCCAGAGCCAGACAGGCACAGAAGCGACGAGAATTTCTTCAATTGCGTCTCGAGCAAAATGAAGAAATGGCAGATTTTCTCTCAAGAGTGGACCACGCTGTCAGGAACTTAAAAATTATTAAAGAAGAGGTTTTGCCACGACACCACGCCCATCAGTACCTTGATTTTCTACCTGCCGAGTACGATCAAGCAACATTTGCCATATATCACTGGAGTGATGGGGATTTCCAAGTGCAAAGAGTTGCAGATCAGCTTCTCGCCGAGTATGTGCGTTTAAAGAGCATGGCAGGTCGGAATGGTAATGATTCTCGTGGTATTCATGCATATGCGAGCAGCAATAGTCGTCCTAATGCGTACCAGCAACCGCAGAGGTCTCTGATGTATGGTTCTTGTTACAACTGCGGCGAATCCGGGCATATGATCCGACAATGCCCACATCCGCGCCAACGGAGAGACAAATCCAACAACCGGAGGGATGCCAACAGGTGTTCAGACAACAGGAACAGTAATCCAGAGCGCAGACCCCGAAAACCGCAACCATGACTACAGTTCCAGGCGTGACCATGTGCGTTCTAATTCCGCATCTAACACCGCGCGTGAAGGAGCGTATTTTGTTGCTAAAGAAGAAAATTGTGTGGACTCTGTGTCAAATTTTACTAACAAATCAATTGTTAATTCTAATGGGTCTGGTAAAATTAAGAATTGGGTTGTAGATTGTGCTGCAAGTGATCATATTACTTATAATCGTGATTGGTTTTCTACATTTACTGAGTTAGTACCATTTAAGCTCCGATTAGGTCAGGGTACATCACTTGTTACTGGCAAAGGTGATATTGTTTTACAATCTGTCATTGAAGACGTAATTTGTAAGCAAACTTTAAAAGATGTGTTATTTGCTCCTGATTTTAATGTCAATTTAATTTCAGTTTCATGTATGGATAAAGCGCGTTATCATGCTCATATTTATGATTCTACTATGACTGTTTATGCTGATAAATTTAAAGAGCCATTATTAATAGCAGTCTTAGAGCATGGCTTATATCATGTAAAGGGAGCAGAAATTATTCATAAGTCAGCTAAAGTTTAATATTACACAAGTCAATGATGAAAAACATGTCACAATTGATCCTAAAATTTCTAAAGTTGAGGAAATTATTGAAAAACCCAAAAATGATCAATTTATAATTTTTACTAACTCAAAATTTGCCAAGTCTGAAAAGTTGAAGGTTGATAAGGTTGATAAACGGTCTAACAGTGTTTCTAAAAATAATGACATGCCTATTAATGATTTTTCCCATGATTTTTCAGGTGACATGAATGCTCTTGATGCCAGAACTAGTCCATCAATGAAGCAGAACCATAGGAATGGCCAAAACTCCAAACCTCAAGCATATTTCATCAATATGGATAAAGAATTGCGTTTATGGCATTCCAGGATGGGTCATGTGCATGTCAAAGCACTGAAGAGGCTTGCTCAAAATGAATATGTATTTGGACTAGAAAAATGCAATTTTGAGAAAGGATTTTCCTGATCAACGCGTGCTTCTTTTGGCAAGGATCAATCAACCACAGCCACGGAACCATTAGAACTCCTACATATGGATCTTTGGGGCCCAAATCGAACTGTTTCTTTGGGAGGTGCCAGCTATCTACTCACCATTATTGACGATGCAACGCGTTATCTTTGGGTGATGCCACTTAAGCAGAAAAGCGATGCTTTTGATGCGTTTAGAAGATTTTTGCCTCGAGTTCAACGCGTAGCCAATGCAAAAGTCAAATGCATTCGGACTGACCGTGGAGGCGAATTTATGAGCAATCAATTCATCAATTTTCTTAATAAAGAAGGCATCCAAGGACAAAGGACAAATCCTCATTCACCAGAGATGAACGGAGTGGCAGAAAGGATCAACAGGACAATTTTTGATGCTGTTCGCTCTATTTTGTCAGAAACTGGTCTGCCACATCGTTTATGGGCCGAGATAGCGCTAACCGTCGCCTATTTAAAGAATAGGATGCCTCATTCGCGTCTCAACCATGATGTCCCATATATACTTTGGAAAAAGCGACGACTGACGCTTAGACATTTACGAAGACCGGGATCGAAGTGTTTTGTACACATCCCGTCTCCAGGACGCGGTAAACTGGAAGACAGAGCTTGGATGGGCGTCATAGTCGGATATGCTATCGATACGCGTGGTTATCGTGTTTGGAATCCGGAGTTGGACAAAGTTTTTGAGTCAAAACACGTCAAGATTGATGAATCAGTTGTTTACAGGCAGATTCGAGCACCAAAGTCATCAGAGGAAACATTCCACACTGATGACAGCAATCTTGCAGTCAATTGGCCAAAACATAAGAGGAATTCGAGCAGTGATGATTCCAGCTCTAGTGATGACAACAGCTCAAGTGACTCTTCTGTTCATGAGTCTGAATTATCTTCTGCCAGCAGCAGTGAAGACGAATTGCATCCATCACAACTGGAAGTCCTCTTAGATCTCTAATTTCAACTCCGCTTGACTCACCTTCCTACACACCTGTCGGATCACCTTCAAGGCCATCAGTTTCCGATGTTAGGCAGTCTCGCCCGGCAACTGACTTTCCTATTCGTGCATGAATCGATGATCTTCCACGACGCACTCCGAAGTCTATTTTGAAGCGTATGCCTGCTCATGCTATTTCTCCTTGGCGAAGAGAACTTCCAGATTTATCTACTCAGGATGAAGAGGAAGAGGATGTATTCTCAGATGCCGCAGACTCGTCTTCTATACTAGCTCCTGCGTCAGTACCCCTTACATTGGATGACTTAGCTCCATTCAAGTGGAGATTAGTTGGGGGCTCCTCCATTTATAAGGATTGGAGAAGAGAAGAGCATCTGCGTAAAAGTGGAAATTCTGCGGAAAAAAGGGTTGACGTTTATTATTATCCAACCGTAGGCAGACGACTTCGTAGCAAGCTGGAAGTTAATAACTATTGCGCTGAAGTCAACATTCCATTTGATGAGCGTAGATTTGTTTTTTAACCCATCGAGAAGCACGAGGAATTTCCGCAACCGTCTGAAAAGTCTGGAGTAACACAACGCCGTGTCCATTTTACAATGCGAGAACCTCAGACTTATGATGAAGCCATTAAGTCTACCGAATCTAAGGAATGGAAGCAGGCTATGGACGAAGAGCTTCAAACATTCGTTGATCGAGATGTTTATGAAGAGGTCGAACCACCAACTGGGCACACCATCTTAGGAAATAGATGGATTTACAAGATTAAGAAGAATGCGGATGGTAAAGTAACGCGTTTCCGTGCCCGTCTCGTTGCCCAAGGATTTAGGCAAACTTTTGGTGTGGATTACGACGAGATCTTCTCTCCTGTCGTCAATTTTGTCCTCATACGTCTGTTCTTCTGTCTGCTCGTGGTACTTAGAGGCTGGGTTGATGCTCACTTAGACATAAAGTGTGCGTACCTTTATGGAGATTTGGACAAGCCCATCTTCATGAAGATTCCAAAAGGAGCCATGTGTACCAATCCATCACACGTCTGGTTTCTGAAGAAGGCCCTGTACGGTCTCTACCAATCCGGACGGATGTGGAACCAGAAGTTGGATGGAACTTTATTAGGATTAGGATTCGACAAATTACCAGGATGTAATTGCGTCTACTTATTTGAGAATCACGCTGTATTACTCGTTTATGTCGACGACATGATTTTATTTGCTGATACGGACCACACGAAGCAAAAGATTTTGAAGAAAATTGAAGTGAACTTCGACATCGTGGATTTAGGTCAAATCCGGAAGATTCTAGGCGTCGAGTTCATTCGTGATGGCAAGAGAGCATTCATGTCACAGATAGCGTATATTTTGAAGCTAGCTCATAAGTATAAATTAGTTCCTAATAGCCTAGTTAAGGTTCCTGTTACTGTAGGTACAACCCTTACCCGTGATCCTAATGTACTTCCTAATGAATTTCCTTATCGATCTTTAATTGGTTCTCTTTTATTTTAGCTTCTCGAACGCGACCAGACATACTCTATTCGGTTATTGCTTTATCCCAGTATAATGGAGCCCACACCACCAAGCATGTGAAGACACTGATGCAAGTGTTACAATATGTGTTGAATACTGCAGAATATTCTATTGATTTGTCACAGTGTTCTTCAGAACGCGTCTGGGCTTATACAGATGCGTCTTGGGCTAGTGATCCGCTTACTTCATTAAGCTTTGGCGGATTCATTGTGTTCTTAGGTGGTGCTCCTATAGTCTGGAGTTGCAAGAAGCAATCCAGTGTTGCCTGTAGCACAATGGAAGCCGAGTTTGTCGCGTTAGTTAATTGCGTACGAGAAGTTTATTGGTTATGTAGTGTATTTGAGTCTTGTCATTTGTTCAACTATCGTTCTATTCCAGTCATTTATTCTGATGCAATGTCAAGCATACAGTTCACTACTAATGACGTGGAAAATAGTCGAACAAAACACATTCGTGTGAAATACCACTGGTTACGCGAATGGTATGATCGTGAACGCTTTGATCTACATAAGATACCTGGGGAATTGAATGTTGCCGACATTTTTACCAAATGGCTTGATGGTAGTCGATGGCTGCTCATATGTACTCTCTTAAGTTCTTTAGTTTTGTAAGTTTTTATATTATTTGGCTATTAAACCATTCTGGTTTTTACTTTTTATAAAACCATTGAGTGTTTATTTCATCCTGTGTGTCTGGATAACGCGTGCTCACGCGCGCACATAACGAGTCAGCTTGCTCATTTTTGTACATCGCGTTTGCTCATTACTCACGAACTCGCATCAACGCTTCGACTACTCAATTGAAATGGAAATTCGAATATCAATCACTTACTCCCAGCAAGTTAGAGGGCTGGATTCTACGTAGTACAAGACAAGTACTACTTTATTTTATTGGTTTCCCAATATTTTTTTTGGAGAAATCATATTTACTCCTCTTTTTGTATGAAAATTTTCAAAATAGAGCAATTTTTTGTTTTTTTAGGGGAAACTTTGCTGCTGTCCTCAGTTGCTTAGCAACTCATTGTTGGAGCAAATATGGGTCTATGCGCTCCCTCAATATTCCTACGATTCTTCATCATAGTAATACGACCCTTTGTTGACATTCCTGAGTTCATTCATGGATTTTTAATTGTTGTGGCTCATAGTAAAAGAGCCGCAACAATTAAAAAATTATAAAAAATAAAAATTAAATTAAATAATATATGCAACGCGGAATAGAAACGACGCCGGATAGAAAGGATAAAAATGAAAACCTATTGAGCATAACACGCACTGCGCGAAATAGAAACGCGGAATAGAAACAACGCAAAATGGATATGCAACTTAGATACCGCGCAGAATAGAAACGACGCGTAATAGAAATCTATTACGCGTTGATGATTATTTGTGCGCATAAATCAAACAGTGCGGAATAGAAGGAAAATTCATAATTATATACTGCGCGGAATTCACCTGCGCGGAATTCACCTGCGCAAAATTAGGCTGCGCAGGATTATGTGCAGCGTAATTAGGCTGCGCGGAAATAGACCCAGCCCTTAATAATGTATTAGTCCCAAATCGAAATTTCGAAATTGGCTATTTTTTATCATCAATAGATAGAAAACACAATTTGGACGCCATTTGTATATGCCCCAGCCAATCAGATTGCCGGGATGCGTGTACAGAGTGGCAGAAAAAAACGAACATTTCATAGAAAATGAAAATTCGTCTTATTTGGACGAAAATTTTGATGAAAAAAAGAAAGATAAAATTTCAGAGGATAAGTGTCGTTACGATATATGACGGTGGATGGAATTGATTGATCGAGGATTGAATTTACACGTGCACAGAAGGTTGATAGTATTTTTTTTACGTGTGTTTATTGATTTTTGTATTTTCCTCTAGGGGGATTAGAATTTGCATGAGATCATTCACCTGTTGGGTGAAACTAAAACATGATTGTTTTGTTAACAATAAGAGACGGTAAAAATTATGTAAAACCAGAAAAAAATTAATTTTTACTGGAAAATAACCCGAAACAGGGATATTTTCAATGAAAATCTAACTCATAAAAACTATCGACGAGAGCGTACGCGCGGATTCGTTGAATTCCAATTTCTGGTCGAATCTCATTGGTCGGTGCGCCTATTGTTTTGATTATTTAGCACCATGAAAAATATCCGAAAATAAATTTGTTTTATCCACTTCTGTTGTTCTGTAACAATTAGCTGTCAGAGCGAGCCACTCCACCCCAATCCCAAAATGGCGATGGCGCGATGTTTCATGGGATTTCACGGGATACCACAAGATTTTATAAGATTTCACGAGATTTTGCGAGATTTTACGGGATTTCACAGAATTAACATTTGCTCGGGTATTTTGTTAAAATTCTGTGAATCCCGTGAAATGTTGTATAATCCCGTGAAATCTCGTGGAACACCGTGAAATCCTGTAAAATCTCGCGGAATCTCGTGGAATCTCATGAAATTCCGTGAAATCTCATAGAATCTCGCGAAATCTCGTGAAATTCTTTGAGAAATTTAGACATAGATTTGTTGTTGTTGTAGTTTTTCTTGTTGGATTCTCTTCCAGAATATCACTCGCGCTAGTGATTGTCAAAAAAGCTTGCAACCATTCATTTTTTACTCATTGGTAAAACCACTCGTGCATCTAAAAATTGCGGGAACTCGTGATTTATCCGGTCAAAATTTTTGATGCACTCGTGATTTCTACCGAGTAAAAAAATTCATTGTTATAAGCTTATTTCGACAATCACACTAGCGCTTGTGGTATTACAACTGAGAATATATATTTTTTAACATCGTTTTTAGAATTATTTCAAGAATTAACAGTTAATGAACGGGAAACTCACGTGAAATTCAGATGAAATTCGCTTCGAAAAGAATTTGGAAATGAAAATTAAAGATTCAAAAATGTTCGACGATGAGGATAATGAGCAAAACATGTCACAAATTGTTCCTGAATTAGAAGAAATCGATATTTGCGATGTTAAATTCAATAAATGAACGGAAATACGTCATTGCGATAATGAGCGTCAAGTGCCGAAACTCCGAGGAGGGTCGGACTAATCGTCAGGCGTTTTAGTCAGGGGTCAGGCGTCCAGGAGGGGTTAATCGTCGGGTGTCAGAAATGATTGTCTCGCCACAAATGATTAATCGATAAATGACTGACTAGCCAGTCAAAATAATCAATAAATAAAGTTTAAAAAATAAAATTAAATAAAATAAAATAAAATAAAATAAAAAATAAAATTAAATAAAATAAGATAAAATAAAATAATAATAATAATAATAATAAAATAAAATAAAAAATAAAATTTAATAAAATAAAATAAAATAAAATAAAATAAAATAAAAAATAAAATAAAATCAAATAAAATAAAATAAAATAAAATAAAATAAAATAAAATAAAATAAAAATAAAATAAAATAATAAAAAAAATTAAATAAAAAAAATTTTAATAAAACAAAAAATAAAAATGAAATGGATAAAATGAATAAAATGGATCATTTCGAATGATCAAATCGTCCGTTTCGCGGCATGTGATAGCTGCGGTGTTCGGTGCATGTTGCGCGCAAGGAAATTAACAATACTAAAACAAATTTATTTTTTCTTTATTAATTTTTTATTTTTGATTTTATTATTGTTGATGGGTCAGATTGACCTAGTCGTAAGTATACGATACGTAATACATACTATACGTAATACACGTAATACGTAATATATGTAATACACGTACTACGTAATATATGTAATACACGTAATACGTAATATATATAATACACGTAATACGTAATATACATAATATATGTATATAAACCTATTGGGATGTGACAATAAAACACTTCTTAAATTATACTGGTTGATGACAACCCACCATACATCTTGACTCTCATTAATTCTACTGTATATATACATATATCAATTATTATATCTGCATTATTCATTTGCATTCGTTATTCAATTTTTGAAATGGGTGACTCCAAGATTGTTTTTAAATCAAGTAGTACTGTGCTAAAAGTGACAGGAATTAGTCCCATCTTCTCTCTAACACTAGGGGTTAAGATGACCGACCTAGGTTGTGGTGACTAGGGTTATTTTTCACTACTAATAAATAAATTACAAATTAATATCTTTGCTTTGTTTATTGTATTGAGAAAACCAGGTGCGCACAGCAAGGGAGGACCCTCGCTGTTATGCGCATTCTTTCCACTGGGAGAAGGAGGACTGAGCATTCTCGGCCTTTGTAGCTGCGACGCCCTGAGGCGAGCGTGACCCATTTTCGACACCTGTTGTGATCATGTGACTCAAAGCTATAAAAGGACTTGCTTCAGGAAGTGAAGGCACATTATTCACAGGACACAACCCAAGGTACACCAGAGCATCAAACTTCCTCGCCAGATCAGGCCCCGTATAAATACAGGGATTGATTGAGGACCCGATGCCACAGATACACACCTAAGATCTCACCGGACTGAACTAGAGTGTGCCACGAAGACGAAAGTCGACGAACTACTCTTGAGATAGCGCCACGAAGGCAGAAATAAGATTCGCCGACGAACCTTTCTCGAACACCAACAACACTAACAAAGGGAAAACCCTTTGTTCGAACCTTCACGTGTACCCAACTGCACGTGTCGCGCCACGCCTAAAGGGAAATAACTTTGCAGAAGTTAAGCAATCGACCACAGCGATAATATCAACCACCTAAAGATCACCAAATACCTAGACAACAGACCACAGAACCAGGAATAGGCCTAAACTGATTTACACCAGTTTAGCATCCGAATCGAGACTGACCAAACCAAGGACCCGCAATAACTTCGTTATCGCATTCCAACTTTATTAGTAATCCCGATCGAGATATCTCGATCTAGATTTCGCCACGTGTAATTTAATCGTATTGCTCTATAAATAAATACCATTGAAATACTTATATTATTCTCGTGTCTTAAATAATTATCTCGCTACTCATACTTATAATACCCAGATTAAGTAATTAGCTTATTAGTTCTATTATTCTAATAAGTCAGGTCACGACAAGGTTTAGGAGGAATACGAAACAATCGTCTCTGTACATTTGGTGGGGGTGGTACCTGTTTCCTGGGGCTTTTCACGGCCTCAGAGTACAGGAACTTCTCTGTAACACCATTTGTTGCTGTTTTAAGGGGGCTCTTGTTTGAATCTGCATTCAAATTTTGACTCCTCTCTTCAACATTTTGAGACACAAACCGGGATATGTCGGAATGGTACTGGAGGTAGCATTCGCGGCCTATCCAATGTGATATGACTTTTTCCAGCCAAACTCATACCTGGTTGGGTTTGTGATTGACTGGGGTTTGCCAACTCCTGCAGGTATTGCCTTAGATCAACAACAGATGCAAAATCTGCTGATGTCAGCTGGAAATGTTTACAGTAGTTCTCGAACACACGAGAATGGTACACCGGATCTCTTGTGTCTCTTCTCGTTCACAACTGGTTGAAATCCATCTTGTTTGCATGCTCTGCGTAAAGTTTCGACATGAGCTTCGACCTGTTGCACTGATTTGAAGTTTGCCACGTTCAAATGAAAGAACTGACAAACATCTTTCAGCATTCTGCCAGGTGAATTGCTGTTGACTCGTTTTGATTGTGTGACAACAGCACTCCCAATCGGCAGTGTTGATCCATCATGTGGACGAGCCACTGCTGATGCAGAATTTGAAAAAGGTCGACGTAGGGCATTAACATGCATACGGGCCTCTTTCAGGGATCGGAATGCTGTTGCGTCAATGTGATTCGCATCACAGTACGCAAAGAATTCCTGATCTCGGACTGGATTGATGAAGTCATCTGTGTTGTCTGATAATTCAGTGGGAGATCCACCTTGGATTGATGCCATCCAAGTCTTTGCATCCTCAATGGTTGCAAAGTTATCAGCCTCCAGATGGTATTGATTGCAAAAATCAATAAGCGCCTGTATCTGTTGATTTAGGCGGTTGGTCGAGCTGTTTGTGCCATGAACACGTTGCAACTCGGCCAGCCTAGCTGCATTATCTGCCTGTTCTCTCTGTCGACTGAATTCTCTAGCTTCTTCAACATTTGAGAAGTAAGAGGCATCCAGTTTATAGAACTGGCAGTACGCCAATAAACGTGGATCAGCACGAATTGGTGTAGGCGATCGATTAACCTGATCACTTGATGCGGAATTTTGTACAAAATACCCATCACGTGGTGAAGATTCATTTACCATAATACTAGTTTGGATGAAGTAGGAATCACTTAAAATCTAAACTAAACAAATACAAAGTGTAGCAACACAATTAATACAATGACAGAAATATTTTTAGTAATTATCCTGTCAAACTAACAATTTAAACTAAATAAAGGTCTAAACTAAAGCTATCTATATATATAAAAATGAATGTATGTCCGTTTGTCCTTTATGCATTACTACACCATTCATCCGATTGCCATGAAACTTTGGGAAGTTGTTGAGTGCACTCCTGTAAAGGTTTCTGGCATAAAAATTTTGAAAATTTTGGCTTTCATCAAATTTATGTTTGGCAATGTTAGCAATAGATGGCGCTACTTGAAGTTATGAGGAGTAATGACAACTCTGCTCTGAGTTGCTTGATCATGTGGTTCCCATTGTCTGTCTGTCTGTGTGTTGTCTGTACGTGATCTGATTGGCCAATATCAATGACGTCATATTGCACGGAATTCAAAGGAATTTTAGCTAGGATTTAATGGGATTTAATGGGATTTCACAAGCTTTCACATCTTTTTACGACATTCTACGGGATAAAGTGGACTGGATTTTAAAAAGGATCACTTCATGTTTCATGTGGGACTCCATGTTTTGAACCAAATCATTGTGACCAGAATTCTTGATGAATTAAGCCATACATCCTGGATGTGTTAGAGGTAAATACGCAGTTAAACTTCCTGAAATATCATTGGATTTGAAATAAAATTCTGGTCGTAATGATTTTTTGAAAATTTTGATTGTTACATACCATTACGTAGCTCCATTATGACTTTTTTTGAGGGCTTCGCAGACCCATACATCCAATTTAGAAAAGTTCCCCAAGAAATTGAACATTCTAGATCAGTTTAATTTTTAATTTTATCTTCAACAGTTCTCGAGATATTGTCAAAATTCAAAAACCTGATTTTGTAGTTTTTAATTTTTTCTCATTAACTACTTGAGCAATCTTTAAAAATTTTTACGAAATGGTAGGTCTTCCCTTTAAATCCCCCGAAACAAATTTTTTATAAGCTAGATAGTTTTTAAGAAATCTTGAATTTTTGAATTTGTTTAAAGTATCTGGGGTGAATAATACTTTTATGTACTGTATAATTATGTGTGTCTGTTTGTCTTTTATGCATTACTACACCATTTATCCGATCGTCACGAAACTTTGGGAAGAGTTTGGTTGCACCCCCGCAAAGATTATAGGCTTAAAAATTTTTTAAATATCGGCCTCCAGGCTAGGATTTAGCGGGATTTAGTGTGAATTCCCACAGAATCCCATGGGATTTAATGAGATACCACGAGATTTAACGAGATACCACAAGATTTAAAGTGATACCTCGAGATTTAACAGGATCTCACAGAATTTAACGAGATATCACGAGATACCACGGAATCTAATGGAATTCTACGGGATTTAACGAGATACTACAAAATTTAACGTGATACCATGGAATTTAATAGGATCCCACCAGATTTAACGAGATACCACGAAATGTAATAGGATCCCACCGGATTTAACGGAATTTGAATAAAATTAAACGGAATTTTATGATACCATAAGATTTAACCAAATCTTAGTAGATTTAACGTGATTCTATGAGATTTAACAGGATTCCATGAGATTTAATGTAATTCTATGAGATTTAACGTAATTCTATGAGATTTAACGGGATTCCATGAGATTTAACGTAATTCTATGGGATTTAACGAGATTTCATGGGATTTAACAAAATATCACAAAATATAACGGGATCCCACAAGATTTAACAAGATACCACGAGATATAATAGAATCCCACAAAATTTAACGGAATTTAACAAGATCCCACGGGATTTAATGGAATTTAATAAGATCCCGCGGAATTTAATGTGATATCATAGGATTTAACAAGATCTTATTGGATTTAACATGATATCATAGGATTTAACAAGATCTTATTGGATTTAACGTGATTCTATAAAATTTAATGGGATTTCATGGGATTTCACGTATTTTTATGGGATTTAACGGGATTCCATGGGATTTAACGTATTTTTATGGGATTTAACGGGATTCCATGGGATTTAACGGGATTCCATGGGATTTAACGGGATTTCATGGGATTTAACAGGATTCTATGGGATTTAACGGGATTCCATGGGATTTAACGGGATTCCTTGGGATTTAACGGGATTCCATGGGATTTAACGGGATTCCATGGGATTTAACGGGATTCCATGGGATTTAACGGGATTCCATGGGATTTAACGGGATTCCATGGGATTTAATGGGATTCCATGGGATTTAACAAGATACCACAAAATATAACAGGATCTACGGGATTTAACAAGATACCACGTAATTTAACGGGATTCCACGGGATTTAACGAGATACCACAGGATATAACGGGAGCCCACAAGATAAATAGAAATATGATCGCAGCAACGTGCGACGGGCAAGCTAGTTTAACAATAAAAGGAAGGTCTTCTATTGCTAATTAGAAAGCGTAAAGGTGCATTTTCATTTGCAAGAAATGCCATTTCTCGCGCCTATTTTTCAATAATTGCGCGACAAAAATTGCACGCTTGTTCATTTTCATGCAAGCTAGACTTGCAAAGGCGTGCGATTGTTGGTGCGATTCAGTTTCTTGCACGCTTCTGTCAAATCTAGCTTTACTCACAAAATCGCGCCTAAGATCGCGTCATGTGATAATTTGGACCAATAGCGAGTAGTTTGTGCCTGGCATTTGAACAGGCTCCACCCACAATTGCAAATGGCGCTGATTTTTTTCCGCCACTTGAATTTTCAATCTTGATTAATCAATGCCATCCACATCTAGAAAAGCCAAAAAATAATAAATTCAGCAATATTTGATGCTAAACATTTCAAACTAATGGACATTTTATGAAATGGCAACTGATTTTTAACAAAATTTTTGAAAGCAAGAAGTGACCTTTTTTGCTCTAATGAAAATGCTCAAGCCAGAGCTTGATTTTTAGAGCGGTGCGATTGTTGGCGCGATTTTTTTTGTGGCGCGATTTTTTTTGTGGCGCGAGAAATTCTCTCGCAAATGAAAATGCACCTTTAGACCGATAATTATTCAGATTATCGGCAACTTTCTAATATTTTGACAAAACATCGGATTTTAAGAAGTGTAAGACCGATAATTATTTAAATTTTCAGCCACTTCTTGATCATTTTTCATATTTCTCCTTTAGACTTGGAAAAGTGTAAGACATATAATCTTGTAAATTATCCGCAACTTTCCTTTGTCGGACAAGAAATATTTGCTTTTGAGAAGTGTAAAACGTATAGTTTTCATACTATCCGTAACTTCTCATTTTCTATTAGAAATATATTTTGGGGAGAGTAAAACATGTGATACGTAATCACCCGTATCTCCTCATTATTATTTCTGAAACTGCATTATTCCTTCATCTCTGACTTCTCGTTTATTAAACAGAAATCCAAAAAATAAAAATAAAATTTTAGTTTCTAAGATAGAGTAGTGAGACCTGTTTCATATATTCATAATACCTGTCTCACCTCTATTTTTATAGGGTATAAGAATAAGACAATAAAAATAAATTTTTATTAAAATTTTCTTATTTTTCGAGCAAAATTTTGGCAAAGTCTGCCATTTTTTACTCTATTTTTTGGCATAAGTACCCATTATTCAAGTACTTTCTCTCTATTCTTTAAACCTAAATGATCGCACGTGAGCTTGATTACTAAGATCAGTATTCCTTCGGTGTAACAGACGTCCGGGACGGAATGTGTATGGATCTTCTGCATACAGGGTAAGCCGGTCATGCAGCGTATAAGTAGGATCCTTGCCCGTGTCCTCGCGACACCATACTAGACTTCACTTTTCACTCCACTCAAATAAATATAGAAGCATTTAAGCTTACATAGTACTTGGAGTTCTAGTGCATAAGAGCGAGCATTGACGAAACAATTTTCGTAAACCTCGAATCCTATCAAAACCTAACTCAGCTTGATTCAGAAAGTCGAAATTAAGTTGTTTATTGAGAAAAACTACAAAAATTCGACGTTTCCGGGCCACACATAGTCAAAAACCAAAGAAAACGAGTTTCGGCGCCGACTGGTGGCGAAATACTCGTCCTCAGAGAGTGTAAGTCCGGTACTTGGTTTCATTGTTGCTGCCCCCGAATTTGCTCGACTGCATACTATGGGGCCAATTTCAAATTCACCATTACGGCCATCGCGAGCGGGGCGGCGGCCGTTCCTACGCTCTTTTTATCGGGCTTCGCCACACAGCAAATTGCGGGTGGGGAAACATGAGTGAGGCAGCAGCAGAGTGTGCTCGGCTGTTAGGGACAGTCGGTGCACCATACTTTATTGCTGTAGAGCTGCGTATCGCTTCGACTCAACGGAATGCGATGCCACGAGTCTACAACTATAGTGAGGCATTAAATAAGGTAAGACCACTTTAATTTAAACATTATAGGCTAATATTTAGCCATAAATCTCCAAATATCCGGTGATAATACTTTATTTAGATGAAAATACTTGATTTTACAAAGAGAACACGATGAAATTCTTTATTCAAAATAAAATTCATTGTATTATTTAAAATCTATGTACATATGAGTCCAAAGGGTTGTAAATGTCACTTTATCACCGTTTTGAACCATGTTAAAATTGGTTTGAGTAAATTCTGGTGACACATTTGAAATACAAATGAAATTCATCAAAAAATGAAACAAACAATCAGGTTTTTTATTGTATAGGCATTGCATTGTTTAAGAAAATGAACAATAACACTGCTTTAGATAATATCTAAAATACAAAAATAAAGGTATATGTGAACAGGTATAGAATATTTGAATTTTAAATTTTAAAATTTTATTTATTTATTAAAAAATTTTGTGTAGTCACTTAAGATGACTAATTTTAACCAAATGTCTATCACTAAATTTTAATTTCTAAACAAATTTAAAGCAAATTAGAACTAATACCATCTGAAAAACTTCTTTCCACTTTACCACAGAAATAAACTTTATTTTGCGATAGGGGGGTCATCTTTAGGAGGAGGAGGAGGAGGGGAATCCTGCCTCTTCTTCTCCTTTGGGATAGAAGGGGTTGAATCCCTCTTCTTCTTCTCTTTTGAAGTAGAGGGGAGACTTTTCCTCTCAAACCAAACGATTTTTTCTTTTGGTTGCGAGGAGGTGGCCTTCTGGTCCTTGGCAATGATTGCCTTTGCCAATTTCGAATTGATAAATGGTACTTTTCTGACTGTCTCAGTTTTGGAACCACTAGTTGATGCCTCTGCTGTAGTCTCTGCTACAGGTGCAAGGATTTCAACTGGAGGGGCCGTACTCATGGAGGTTGATTCTGGTTTAGATTCCACCTCCATGGGTACTGGTTCATCCTCAATTCTCACAATTTTTAACTGTGGCATTGTGATTCTGAGGGGAAGCTGATTGTCATTTCTGACCACCCACTTCTCCTGGTTCACTACCTGACGCTCAACAGTGGTGGGACCGCAAAATCTTGGATCCTCCACTATTGCTCCGCCATTAGCGTTATGCCAGATGCGGCATCTGGGACAGGTTGCCCAGATACAGCATCCAGGTTTTGGGATGATGTTTTTGATGACACATTCATCAACTAATCTATTCCAGGAATCTCCTTTTGGCCGTGTCTTGGTCCCATTGCAGTTTGGGCACTGCAAAACATGGCGGGAGTTCCGTAGACCGGTGCACCACCCACTGCCACCACAGAAGGGGCAGGCAATGGTACACTCGTTTACCTGCACAGCCGTGGTGTCAGTCACACTGCCATGCACAGCAGCATATCGAGCAGTGCGCTCTGCCTTGGCAGCCACACGTCTGACATTTTTAAGTTGTCGCTCCTCCTTTTTTTTTCCTTTTGGAGTTTGAGCGCAAGTTCCTCCATCTTTTCGCGTCTAGACAATCCAGTATTAGGGTTATTTGGGCGCAAAGAGGGATTTCGGTAATAAGGGGAGGACTCATTGCGGCGAGAGGTCCGATTATTCTCCTTTCTAGAAGTCGCCTTGCCTTCAGGATGTCTACCAGTTCCATCCGAATACATGGCGCTATTAGAGGGGCCAGCTTCTGAGATTGGGGCACTACTGGAAGTAGTCCCTGATCCAGGAACTGTTCGATTTGCAGTTAGCAACGCTTTGAACTGCTCTTCGGATAAAGTGTAGAAGATCTGCTTATCTTCTTCACTTTTGCGACCATTTTCTTGTTCTTTCTTTTCATTTGGATGATTTGATTTCGACATTCTTTCTAATTCTATTTTAATCGGATCGGTCAAATGAAGTTCAGAAACACGGAAAACTATACACGGAATATATCTAGATTTTGGTTCAATTCGGAATTGGATTCGGATTTAGAAGTCTGATTGTCAAGTCAGTTGCTGAAGATGATACTGAATTCATATCCAACAACTGGTTTATATACACAGCCCTATTCGTTCCGTATAGTAGACGCTAGCGTCGGATTGGCCCAAATCGACCTATGGCACGTCATACGTATCCATTGGCAAATTTGAATCAATCGACATCAGTCATTACGTCCATTGTACGTTTTTGAAAAACGCGCCAAATGGACTTAATATGGTTTATTGATTTATTCCTAGCATGCATGGTTTGAAATGCATCAAAACACCACACTAGGAATTTATAATTCCATAAAATAAGACTTTAAGTTTATATAAAATGAAATGAAATGAAATGAAATAAAATGAAAAAGCAAACTTCATTATATAAAATTCAAATACTTTATTATTTTATTAAAATAAAACCAACAAAATACAGAAATAGAATACAGAATCCAAATACATCAACTAAATTATAATAAATATAAAATGAATTGAAGTCATCTGGTCATCACACAGAAGGTCATGGATCTGTAGAAATTCTTCTAAAAGAAGAAATCTCAGGCCCAAGCAGCAATCTGGTATGGAAACTAGAAAACAAAATAAAAGAATAAAATGTTTTAGAAAACACAATAGGGGTATTCAGAAACTGTCGCATAAGTGCGCAAATGCGTAAGTGTGAAAATGTGATTTCACACATGCGCACCGGAAGCCTCATAGGCTTCATGTTATGTTATGTGACTCACACGGGCGACTCACACTCACACCCAAAGAGGTGCGCATAGTGCATTTCACATGTGATTGCAAATGGTGGGCAGGCATAACTGCCTAGAACTAAAATTATGGTACCTCTTGCCTAGTATTAAAATTATATGGTACCAACAGTTAAGGGTTTTAGTGTTACCTGGATCAATATGGCATCTCATTATTTTAGTACTAGGCATGTGGTACCTTTTTAATAAGTTTGGTACCATAATTTTAGTACTAGGCAAGTGGTAACATTTTTAATTTTGGTATCTAATTTTAGTCTTGGACATATGGTACCATTATTAACATTTTCAACTTTGGTACCATTTTCAACTTTGGTACCATTTTCAACTTTGGTACCATTTTCAACTTTGGTACCATTTTCAACTTTGGTATCTATTTTAACTTTGGTACCATTTTCAACTTTGGTACCATTTTCAACTTTGGTACCATTTTCAACTTTGGTACCATTTTCAACTTTGGTACCATTTTCAACTTTGGTACCATTTTCAGCTTTGGTACCATTTTCAACTTTGGTAATATTTTCAACTTTGGTACCATTTTCAACTTGGTACCATTTTCAACTTTGGTACCATTTTCAACTTT
>JH430361.1:0-47543 GCA_000239455.1 Strigamia maritima | reverse complement strand
ACAAATTATGGCAAAATCGCCATAATTACAGTATAGGTGGCGCTTAACAGAAGCGCTTTTCACAAAATGCAGTAAAAACAACTTTTATCAATTGCTGGACATATAAGGGACAACTTTTTTGCATTTCAAATTACTAATTAATTTGTTGCAAAAAAATTCTAAAAAAATTCTGAAATGTGTGTCATCATAATCTTGAGATTTTCAGATAAATTTGAAAAAGTAAAAAATTTATTTAAAAAAACCTACATACAGGTATGAAGGCTGGGACTATAGTCCCATAGCACGGGTGTTAGAAGGTTAATATACAAAAAAAACATCTTCAGGATATATCTTACGTACCATTTTAATCCGCATTTCATTTAGTACGCTAGAATGAACTGGTACATCAATGGCACTGAATATTACGTAGTCCTCCGAATCGATATCTCCAGTAAATGTCTATAAATATACGTCAGGAAACAATTATTGCAATTATTGACTGTGGAATAGCTGTTCTATATCTCTTGAAAACTGTAGGCTATGTCAAGTAACATTTTTACATCTTGTGAATTATTTTCCCGTAAGGATTAAGATATACGTTGCGGGGCAACTGATCAGTTGGTCGCATTTGTTTTTTTTGGAACTATCCACTAATTTTATTGTGCACTACATAGGTTGAAGTTTTGTTCGTAGAGAGTTTGCGGAAGGGCCATTAATTGTTATGAGTTATGAGCTCATAATTATAATTCTGAGCACATAACTATACATTTTTGAGTTATTTTATAAAATAGTGCAGCCAACCAGTGAGCTGAACCGTGTAACTAGCTCCGCCCACAATACAAATAGCGCTGTTTTCACCTTGATTTGTAATCTTCAATTATCAACACCATCCACATCCAGAATAGCTAAATTATAATTTATTTATTTATGCTAAATATTCAAATAAACAGCATTTTTTGCAAGTTGGCAACCAATTCCACAAAATATATATTTTCTAAGCAATTGTTGCCATTTCCTGTCATCTGGTATGTTGCGACTCGATGTAATATCATACAATAAGACTACTGGGTAACACAGTAAATAAATGCTCAACTGGTTTAAGGATTAAAAGTAAACAATGTTTTATTAAAGCTCCAATTGAGGATCGGGTGAATCCCGATTAATACTTATTAAAAAATTGATGGCCCGGGGTTTCGTCTTCACGATTTGGATGCAGATTCGAATGAAGACGAATCGGGCCTATTCTATGGCCTTTTGGTGCTGTCTAGGATGTTGTTTGGTGCGTCCGACTATTCACTCGGCCGATACAGGAATGCAGGATATCAGTTCTGCAACCGATTTGACTTGATGGTGTGGTACGTTGGAGTCCAACGTAGTGCTGAGTACCAATTCGGCGCCTGGTTACCGATGGTTGACAGAACATGTTAAATTCCTTTAACACGACTAAGGAGACCAACCTTAGTTCCGATCCGTTGCAGTGGTCATGTGATGCACCATATCTAGCGTGATAGCCGAAAGACCAACTCGTATCCAACGCGTAGCATTGCCCGAGACAAAGGATGCCTCGAGCAATTAGGCCTAACTTGTAGGTGACGAGAGAGTCTTAACTTTTCTTACAAGTAGGTTATATTAGATACTGGATGGGACATTCCTGTCATGAATATCTGTGAGACTTCTAAGTTGTTTAACATCGAGCATCTATCTTCGGTCACTCCATGTAAAGGTTACTACGGCCTAATCATTTGAGGAAACTGATGCGGTTGATGTTGTTCTGAACTTAGATGTCTGAAATCTGAGCTCTCCAAGCAGTGCAGGAACTTTTAGTCATGTGACAGGAAGAGGAAGGGATTATCTCTCCAAACCTTATTTCAAGAACGGCATCACATGACTAACTCCTTTGTTTATGTCTTCCCTTCTGGACATCACATGACTAACTCCTTTGTTTATGTCTTCCCTTCTGGACATCACGTGACCAAAACCTTTGTTTATGTTTTCTCCTCTGACAGTAACATGACCACGCGGAGTGATCATGGAGGGGTGAAGGCAGGAATGCAAGAGATAAACCCACATTCCAAACACAAGGTGTTGTCAAAGTATGTCTAGTAAACAGTTTCTTAACTCTAAAACTACTTTTGTGCATGATTTATTTTAGTTAATACTATTTTAACAAATAAACAACCTTTCACATATTTATTTCCACCTTTTTATGTGGCTCAGGATCACAACAGATAGTCACATGATTTCATAATTGCAACTTGCAGTTTATCATAATTATAACAATTGGTCCTTCCGCAAACTCTCTATTAAAACTAAGTTTTTTTGTTTTGACCATTCAACTGAGCGGTCATCTTATTTTGAGCTTCTTGGTGCTTCTACACAACACAATGTCATCCATCACGGATTTCAGGCTATGTGTTGGTGCACATTGGTTGTTACATGGTGCCTGATCTAGCAACCAGAAGTTAGTCATGCCTAAATATGAATTGCTGCTCCCCAGCCTCTTGTTGATTCTGGTGAAACCCATCATCTAATATCTCTATTAGTCATTAGTGAGATCTGAGACTAATGCAGCGTGTTGGATGATGGTTTGTTCTGAAACACAAGAATTTCCATAGCAGCATTCACTCTTAGGTCTGAAAAGGTCAGGAAATATACGTACTACTTTAGGTCTAAATTCTTTGTCCCTATATGTGCAGACTTTTTAAGGTGTGCTTTTAAACGTTATAAAAAAGGTACATTTGTCAACCTCAGCATAAAATCACTAAATCTAACCGAGACGAAGTAACTACAGTATTGTGAAATAAAAGCGGAAATTGTGGTAGTGAAATCACTACAACAACTACCTCTAAATAATAATTACTTTTCCAAGTGATTTTCCTAGTGTTAATAAGTAAAAGGTGATATAATGTACCAAATAGGTATGAAGTGACACCTATTTGGTTTTTCAGACCTTAAAAGGTGGAAAGATGGAATTGTAGTACCTATTGTAATGAGTTCAACTATTCCTATTAGAGAACAAGAGAACACTAACTGTTTATTGAGCATGCACGCACATCCAAGACTCACCTTAGATAGCGCCATCAATCAGTACAATCCACTGAACCTCAATGGTCAATGACCTGCGACCTGCGGCCACAGGAGGATAGTATAAAAGAAGCTGAAGAGACAGTGGCCAGACAGTAGTTAGAAAACCAATAAGCCGAACACAACATGTTTACCCCTGCCTCTCTGTGCCCACTGATCCATCCAATAAAGCCTCATTGAAGGGAAACATGACTGGCTGTAGGCAAACCTACAGCATGGTTGTCAATAGAGCTTCGACCTCGCTGCCCAGGGCCATCGTCCTGATCAGCGGTCGGTCTTAGATAGGCAAATGGTGGTGCCGTGACATAGAAATGCAGGGAAGCGACGCCGACTCCTAGACAACAATAAAAGGCCAAAGCCCAATAATACGGTGTCGTCTCGTCTTCGCATCGTGACTTGGATGTTCGGTGCTTTACTATCATCCCCATGATAGGATTGCATGACCCCAATAATCACAATACCTCTTCTTAATAAACCTTTTCTCTTGTCTTTGACCTTTTCAAACCTTTATTTTTTCTAAAAGTGTATGGCTCTAGCAAGCATTTGAACTGGCATCCAATGGCTGTAGAGGAGACGACGTTTCAACTGCCAATGTAGCGGGGTGCCCACATAGCGCTTAAGGGTATCGATCACTTGTCCGAATGGTCGATTGCCCAAAAAACGAAAAAAGCTGACCAGTACGTTTATCCGAATGCTTTCGGACAAACGTACCGTCGGACAAATGTTTTTCTGACAATCAACCATTCGGACAAACGGAACACGTTTTTGTCTTAAAAACGTTTTTTTGCCCGAAAAACGTTTTCAAAGTTATTGGCAAGATCCTTGAACTCCATACTTGTATATCATTTTATAACTGGCCATAGTGAATGATCTTACATATAAAACTCACTCTAAAATTAAAAAATTAAAATTGAAACCTCAATTTGCATAATGCAACAAGTTCTAGCCAATCTAAAATTACTGTCATCGAACCAAGCTATTTTCTTTTCAATCGTTTTCAAGTTTCTTCTTCATCTTCCAAAGCCAGAAATACAACACAAAAAAAAATAAGATAAAAAAAGATAAAATAGCAAAGTCATCTAATAAGAAAATAAACCAAACAAAATTTTCTTTTGTCAAAACATTTACACCTAAACAATTAAAATCCATCAACAACCAAGACCAATCACAACTGACCACAACATTCCTAAACAAATCTCTCAATCACTGAATGACCTTTTTTTGTCGCCGTTTGTCCGAAAACCGTTTGTCCGAATGGTCGTTTGTCCGAAAATTTCGGACAAACGACCATTCGGACAAACGGCGTCGGACAAACAGCGTCGGACAAACGTTCGTCGGACAAGCAGCGTCGGACAAACGTACCACACTCTGCGCTTAATATCACTCACTTTACTAACCTACCTACCGTGTATGAATTCTGACGGCATTCCATTAGTTGAAACGGACTGTACGCTAAGTACAGTACAATAAAAAATGTAAGAAGTCCGGCGTGTTCAGTTTCAGCTAGAATAGAATAGAAATAAAACTCCGCAAAACAAAACTGTATGTACTTACAAAAAGTGTAATGTCTGCAATTTCCTAAATGTGTAGCAATCACTGATTCATTTGCTTTCATCATGCTTAAAGAAGCAGTTTTCTAAATAAAACAAATACAGTATATTGGATTATGAGAGAATTTAAGAGGTATCAAGAAACGAATTTCAAATATCGAATTATTCATTGATATACAGGATGTTCACAAAAGAATGTCCTGATTTAAAAAAATCGTAGTGCGAGAAGTAGGTACGAAAGATATACGACCACTCTATCTAACGTTGCTTAGAGGAGATTTGGGAGATTTGGGTCTAGAAGCAGGTTTAAAAGCTTGTAGCGCTAAAAGGCGTTTTGCCTAATTAAACAAAACGTCTTTTGTTGGGGGGTTGCCATCACAATATGCACTGATATTGCGTTATCTTCCTATACAGGGTGTATCAGAATTCATGTTAAACAGAAATACAGAGGGTACCAGTATAGAAGGGATAGAGGGTGACCAGGAGATCACATTTCCACTAATCAAAAATTCCAAAAAAAAATTTCAAATTCTCAAATAAAACACAATCGGTAGCCAACAGTAGTTTATTGCTCTAGATCATCTCTTGTGATAAACTTCTGCTATTGGCTACCGATTGTGTGTTTTTATTTGAGAATTGCACTTTAACCTGGCAAACGTGGGCGATATCCGTGACCCGGGATATTTGAAATCTTCCATTGTTTTTGAGGCTGCGACTAAATGGGAAATTTTCTTTGGAATTTTGATTAGTGGAAACGTGATATCTTGGACGTCATCCTGTCTGTGAAGCCTATGAAGCCGTGGGTCTTAGGTTTTATCCACAGCAGATGGCGCAGTATTTGCTTTGATATTTATTGATAAATATTGATCGGCAAATATTAGCCCCTTAAAACCCCAGCAGAAAAAAAAACCGGCTTCACTGCATATTGGTTAAAGCGCTTCTGTTTAGGGTTACTAGCAGACGATCACATTAAAAAAAGATTGTGAAGCAAGAACGCCAAGTAAAGATGAAACTCCGTGCGCATGTATAGTGGCCGTTTTTGGAAAAAACTAGCACCAACAGCGGCAGTTTTTTCAACCAAATGCAACAGTGCTTTAACTACTTGACAGTGATGGGCACTAGTTAACTAGAAAACTAGTTAACTAGTAGTTTAACTAGTTTATGAGTAGTTAACTACTAGTTTTAACTATATTTGTTAAAAACTAGTTAACTAGTAGTTAACTGGTTTTTTTTTCAACTAGTATTTTGCATTTTTCAACCAGTTTTTTTTTATGACTGAGGTAAATTTTATTATATTTTCTGTAAAATGTACTTAAATGATGTGACATCGTGTTAGTATTGGTAGTTAACTTAGTGTTGTCCATCATGTATGAGCTTTTCAGCATGCTATTGTTATTCGTTAACGATGGCTGTAGAAAAAACATAAAAGCAAAATGGCGGAAAGTTTGTTGTTTATTGCTGCAGTTTTTTAAAACTAGTTATAACTAGTTTTGAAAAAATTAACTACTAGTTTTAACTAGATAGTTAACTAGTTTCCAAAACACTAGTTACTAACTAGTAGTTAACTAGTGTTTGACTAGTTAGTGCCCATCACTGCTACTTGACCCGAAATATGAACATGAACGTGTCTATGGGTTATCCACTAATGTTATTTTTAAAGCTTGCCTATCTGAAGGTTAATGGCCTATGCATTGTACTGAAAGTATATATTGTAGTATCTTATTTTAATCCTCTAGTTGGGCTGAGTCGAAAAATCATTACTTTGTAGTCCAAAAATGTGCGTGCCATTGTTAACGAACGAAAACACTCGTAAAATATTTTTAAAAAATATTTTCATTTGGGTTTTTGTATTGTTGCGCACGTTTTTTGGCTACGAAACAATGATTTTTCGACTCAGAGAATTAAAATAAGATACCACAATACATGTATACTTTCAGTACAATGCAAAAAATGTTCACTTCATAGTTTCGTGCACGAATTGTTGGATAGAGTTTAGAGATATCTACCAGAAACCCAAAAATTTTCCGCCAATGGTACGTAGCGCAGTCGACTACTTTGCGTACTTCTCGTACAATAGAGACATTCTTTTGTAAACACTCTGTACTGTATACATACATCCGTTCATTTGAAAAGCGCTCTATCTATCTATCTATCTATCTATCTATCTATCTATCTGTCTATCTATCTATCTATCTATTTGTCTTGCTATTTAACTAACTTCTATTTGTTCGAATAAATTCGGTACACTTTTCAACTCGGATTTCTCCCAAATTTTATCATAAGTATATTTAGTTTGTATCCGATACAACTCCAGGAGATCAACGTCGCACCAGTGTCTTGTGTTGTTTGCTTTGGCGGCGTACACTTTCTTTAGTCTTGCAATTCGATCATTAACACCGCACACAGTGACTGGCGGAAAAGTGACATTCTTCATTATTTCCACTTGAACCACATTCCGTTTTGGGTACAAGAAATAATATCTTGCGCGATGTGCAATCATGAAAAGTGCCAAACAGGTGCCAACTAGGAGCATTCCTACGCGAACAATTCCAACGTTGTTCTTGTTTTTTGCAGCAGATAACTTATTGAAATAAGTCAAAATGGACATTTCTCGTTTCGTGAGACGATTTGATTGCTGATGATATTTTTGTTTTGACCAGAGAACCAATTTGTGCAGTACGTCCAAAATAGAAAGTAACGACAATCCCATAAACAAACCCAAACTACCACCAATGTCCGACAACAAACTAATTTCGTCGTACGCCAATCGTTCGGTTAGAATCATTTGGGTCATGTCGCTGCTAGATAAAGTCAATGAACCAGTATCTTTTGAAATCGCAGTGGTTATCATTGGATGTAAAGTATAAACCACTTGATTGCACGTTTGCGTGCAGTTGCAGTTTTCCACTTGAGGGATTACAAGTGTTTTGATGTAAGAAAGGAAGTTTGTATGTGACAGTTTAGAATCGCTGGAATTACAAGGTGCGTGTTGGATTTTTGGATCAAAAAAAGGTAAGCTGCAATATAAGTCCAGAACAAGAAAATAGAGCAATAGATTCTCAGTACAGTAGTAATACACCGAGGGTGATAGTTATTATTTGGACAATTAGGTCAACACGAATCTTTTTGTTTGATAAGATCACGAGTGCCAAAGAGCCCGAGTGAACTTATCAGGCAAAAAGATGAGTGCTGACCTAATTGCAACAATCACTCAAGCGCGAGGTGTATTTTATGAGAGAATTTAACCACTACTGGACACAAAATTTGCTGCCATTATGGTTGCAGTTGTTGAAATTTGCCGCAATAGATGGCGCCACGATGAAGTAAAAACACAAAATCGAATAGATCACAGTAGGTCTGATGTCATGGCTTTTACTTGGGTAAAACCAATCACAGCCTTGCTACTATTTGTGTCGAGCTTCACGATTGGCTGACGCAACAATGGTCGTTTTTAAACAACTGCGCTCATTGGCGTAGCAATCGCAGCCTGTTGTAGTGTTAAATTCTCAGTAGTAATACAGCGCGACAAGTGATTGTTGTGGCAATTAGGTCAGCACGAAAAGATGAGTGCGGACATAATTGTAACAATCACTCAAACGCGAGGTGTATTTTATGAAAGAATTTAACACTACCGTACTTTAGACAAAGATGCCCAACGATTAAAATTTGCCGCCATTATGGTTGCTGTCGTTGAACTTGCCGCAACGACGTGAAAACGTTTCACGATGATGTGAAAACACAAAATTAAATAGACTACAGCAGGTGTAATGTCATGGCTTTTACTCGGATAAAACCAATCACACCCTCGCTGCTATTTGTGTTGCGCTTTACGATTAGCTAACGTAACAATGATTGTTTTTAAATGACTATGCTCATTGGCTATTGGTAGTGTTAAATTCTTGTTTTAATGTATGGTACATTATGTGTATTACTAACCTGCAATTTGTGTTCAAAGTAGCTTTTCTTCTGAAACAATGTGTATAACATTTTTTAAATGTATTTTCAATTCCACATGGTTTAGTTGGAGTATTAAGAAATTGATACTGCAAATAATAATTAAAATAGGTATCTTTTTTCAGTCTCTGATTGAAAAAACCAGTAAAGAGATTACCATAGTGGCTTATTATAAGCATATCCTTATGGAAATGGTATGCAGTTTTCTGCTACAATTGGTTCTGTCAACTAAAAGTGGCAGAATAATAAATACGTTTGGAGCAATATAATTTATCTGCAAATGATTTTCTCCATACATCAGCAGAAATTTGCAGCGAGTATATTGCACAAACAAATTTTGAAGTCTTCTTATGCAACTATTTGTTTTTACTGCAGTTGCAGAACCTATCTTTATGCAGATGTTTGCAGTAAAATTATGAAATAATCGCAGCAAATTGTATGCAAATGCTAAGCTGCAGGTCCATTTTCATAAGGGTAAAAGAAGTCGGGGAAATTAAGTATCAAAAAAGTACCTTTCTGTTTACAATAACAATAAACATCTGATATGATACGGTAATACTCTAATCACATCATGTCATGGAGTTTCAGAGTGAAAATATTTAACATTTCTGTTTGTTGCTAAGTAACTTGTAAACAATACCCAGTAGGGGTGAGGGAGAAAACTATGCAGCCACTGCCCAAGTAGCACAAATTCAAAAAATGGGTTAAAAGGCATCTATCTTACTCCTACTGTTGTAGGGCTATTCCGAAACTGTCGCATAAGTGTGAAAATGTGATTTTACACATGCAGACCAGAAGTCTCATAGGTCTCATGTTATGTTATTGTGACATGAACGACTCACACTCACACCTCAAGAGGTGCGCTTAGTGAGTCACAATAACATAACATGAGACCTATGAGACTTCCGGTGCGCATGTGTGAAATCACATTTTAACCCTAAAGCTCATTCATAATGGACGCAAGTGCGTTCACAATGAGCCAAAATTTTGCATACAAACTGTATGCACGTTGGTTGCATGCGGTTGCATGCGTAGTTTGCTTGCAAAAGCTATACTTCAATAATTTGAAGTATTGCGAACTTTTTCGTATGTGGAATATGACGTATCATGCATAGCCAATCAAAACGATTCTCTTATGATTTCTCCCAGCCAATCACAGCCTTCGAATCACTTGTTTAGCCATTTTGCATCAGTAGGTGTGACTTCATTCTACTTCCTAGTGACTGAGCATGCTCAGTGGACTTAAAATGTGATTTAGTTCAGAACTGTGTTCACAATGATGTGCTTGGTTGCATCTGCTTGTGGACAGCTTGTAGGAAACAAGTTAAAGGGTTTACGACATCACATTTTTTATTGGTCCATTGGATGGTGTCAATTTAAAACCCCTAAAATTAATCCACAAAAATTTTTAAAAATTTGATTGTGTCTTATGCCCTCTTCACACTTAAACCACTTTTATACAAAACTCACCCACTTTCAGAAAGTCTTGCGTTCAGACTTGATCCAGTTTTATACAACTTGGATTAAAATGGCCGATTTTTCTACCGTATTTCCTCGGAAAGAACGGCATGCCGGAAAAACCGAGTTTGACCAGATTTTGAAAATCAGACATTTGGTCATTTTTACAGCATGTCGTAAAAATCGAATCGGTGTTGTAAAACGTAATACTCATTTTATCCGGCATGCCGGAAAAATCGAATTTTCTGGCACCCTGGTCGGATTTACTATTATCCGGTATGCCATTCTTTCCGAGGGAATACGGTACAACTTGAGTTTAAGAAATCTCTTCTATAACCTATCGTCATACCCCTAAAACATGCTCCCTGCCCAATCACGTGACTGACCAGTGGCCAGATTTTATTCAAATAAAATGGTGGCCAAGTAGAGCACATGGGCTGAAGGTGAAATAAAATCACTTCTTAATATTTGGTACGATGAAATACAATGTGATTTAACTTCAATGAAGCAAAATCGCATTGTTTACGAAACAATTGCCAAGCGATTGGCCGCCTTGGACTATAATAGAACTTTTGGGCTAAGTTAAATGACTTCTAACAAAACTTCTTCACAAGTGTGAACAAGGAAAAAGAAGATGAATTGAAAGTTGTAGAAATTACATGAGGGGAAAGCGAGACCAATTCGAGAATGCACGAATATGGTTAAAATAAAAATGCCACTGCTTTCCTGTCAACCATTTGTAATTTGGAAACCAACTGTGACAAAACAAATCTCGTGCATTCTCGAATTGGTCTCGCTTTTCTCTCGCCTTTTTTTAAACTCAAGTTAACAGATTTGATACGTACAGTTCTGAAATTGACATTAATGTCATAGTCATATCCGCTTACTACTGGTAAAGCATAACGAAAATCGGGTATATCGACGATTGAAGCCTGTAGAAATAAACAGTTTCAAAGTCATAATGTGATATACACAAGTACTATGTAGTAATATCAAACTTACTATAAGAATAGATGGATTACATTGTCCTTTACGCAGCTGGATTTTTATTCGTTCCTGTAACTGTTTTCTTTTTAGTATTTGAGCTAAATGCAAAAATATAATTTTATATTAAACCATACACTTGCAGTAAAAGTATTTATTATTCAAACATTGCTCAAGTAGTTACTGAGAAAAAAAATAAAAACCACCAAAATCAGGTTTTTGAATTTTGACAATATCTCGAGAACAGTTGAAGATAAAATTAAAAATTAAACTTATCTAGGATGTTCAATTTCTCGGGCAACTTTTCTAAATTGGATGTATGGGTCTGCGAAGCCCTCAAAAAAAGTCATAATGGAGCTACGTAATGGTATGTAACAATCAAAATTTTCAAAAATACACTGTGACCAGAATTCTTGATGAATTAAGTCATACATCCTGGATGTGTTAGAGGTATGTAGTTAAACTTCCTGGAGTATCATTGGATTTGGAATAAAATTCTGGTCACAATGATTTAATGAAAATTTTGATTGTTACATACCATTACGTAGCTCCATTAAGACTTTTTTTGAGGGCTTCGCAGACCCCACACATCCAATTTAGAAAAGTTGCTCAAGAAATTGAACATCCTAGATAAGTTTAATTTTTAATTTTATACGGCCCGAAATGTCTCTAGAAGGTTGGACCATCAAAAGGCGTTTTGCATAATTACACAAAACTTTGAGGGTTGCCATCACGATATGCACTGATATCGCGTTATCTTCCTATAAAATAATTTGCCAGCCTGGTGCCTGCGATGCTTTAGGTATTAAATTTTATCCACGACAGATGGCACAACGGTTTTGGGGATTGGCTGGGAGGTATAGAGTCATTTGGGTGGGTGTCATTTAGGTGCGTCAAAATAGGCACGTAAAAATAGCCGGTAGGACTATTAGACGGGCAGTCAAACTGATGGGCAGTCATTTAGGTAGGGAGTCAAAATGACAAGAGCCAAACTGACGAAGAGTCAAACCGACGGAAGCCAAAATCTTAGAAAACAGCTAGGTATTTTACGTGATATTGGCGTGTGACTATGAAGGGGGTGTTGCATTACTCAACCCCTTCCTCGCCTTCTTCAACATAACAATGTCAATTTTTATCAACATTTTCAATATTCAACATCTATACATATAATAATTTGCTAAGTGCTGCTTCCGCCTGTGTGTGACAGAAGTAGTAACGCTTGAGCAGAAACATTCCCTGCAACTCTGTAACAACCTCAGTGCAATGACTCAATCGCAGCGATGAAGTGACACTACGTGACAGTGTTGTTACAACGGCGTTTGGTTGTGCAGTTGTCACCAGGCAACAAGGGCACACTGACATGACATCTGTACGTTATAGTGGTCCGCCCTGGTCCTTTCGCACAGTCGTGGAAGTAAACTGTGATTCAAACCGTCAAAAATGAGCGAAAAACCATTTTCCAAATTTCGATGAAAAAGTCGGGATTTTTGGCCGCGCGCGAGTGATCGCAAGCCGCCGGAGTTAAGCGCGAGGTCCCGTCGAAAACGTCCGTACTCAATTCGCGCACAACGTTGCGCTATTGCTTCTCTGCTGAACTGAGCATGAAAAACCTTGTCATTTGTTTGTAAATTAGAGGTTTGACCTCGGATATGATCCCAATGACATTGGCAATGACCTCTAATGTGTTCCAAGCTCAAACACACTTCTGGATTAATGTCAACTGCTTAGCTGTGATTACTATCACTCAAAACTGCAGAATCTTCATTATATTGAGTTATACTCACATATATAATAGCCCAGAAACTTAAAATCACGAGAAGTAGCATGGAGAAATAAAGTCAGCCATCTTTCCTTAACACAGAATTGGTGACTTTTCAACGGGCGACAGTTGAACGAGCGTCAGTTCAACGGGTCCATTTAACCGGATGACAAATGAACGGGCCGACGATTAAACGGCATGTCACTTAAACGGTTGTCATCTAAACGCGCGTCATTTGAACGCGAAAAAAAATGTAAAAAACGAAAAAATATAAAAAAACGAAAAAATATAAATAAACGAAAAAAATATAAAAAACGAAAAAACGTCATCTGAATGCGTGCGTCAGATAAATCAATGTGATAAACGCACAGTACACTATATAAAGATAATATTAAAATATATTTTTCATTTTCATAACAATCATCATCAATCCATCAATCTACTTTAACAATGGCAGCAAATCTACAATACGGAACAAGTACACGTGACCAAAATACTTTGATTGATCAGAACCAAAGTATAGGCACAGATTATAATCTGTGGTATAGGGCTTTGGATATACGTGTCAAACGAGCAGTAGATGGCTATTTTACGCACGGAAGTAGTTACTTATTTGCGGTCAATTGCTCATTTATCTCATCAATAAGAAAATTGGATTTTTTAGTATTTGGATTAATAAATTTATTTAATTTTTTAAAATCTTTTATAATTTTTTATTTTTTTTTTATTATTTTTTTTTTATTTTTTTATTTTTTTTTAATTCTTTTTTTTTAAATTTTTTATTTTCGTCTGTTTAATTGTCGCCCGGGTAATTTTTAACCCGGTGAATTGTCTGCCCGTTTATTTGACGCGCGATGAAAGGTCCTACCGGTTAAATGTCTTACCGGTGAACCGTCCATCCGGTTATTTGTCCGCGTTTAAATGACGCCCGTTCAACTGTCGCCCGTTGAAAAGTCGTAGTACCTTAACACAAGAAGGTTAGAGTGTTTAATCTCAAACCAGATAAAACATACATAGTAAAAAACCCATAGGGCTATAAATAGTTCTGACAAGCCTAGGATCACAAACTGGACTAGTATGTGATCCTATCACACAAGATAAAGACTAGGATTTCAGCTAGTGACTGAAGAGAGACTGGAACCTAGCTTAAACAAGCAAAAATTACAAACAACTGACTCAAACAACTAATAATACATATAAATGAGTCAGCTCATACATATTTATACTAGACCTATAATAAACCAATTACAAAGTTATAAATTGAATACATTATGACCTCTTGTCATTAAAATCAACCAAAAGAATAACTTTTAAGGTAAGGGTACTTAAGTAAGATCCGCACCTGTGTTGAATACATGACTTATGTATAAAACACATTGAACACACATGTTTTGGTTTACTTATGCCTACAACATCATCCAAAGAAACAACATACACTCGAAAAACATAACAAACCTCAGGCACGTGCAGTTCAATGATGTGTCTGTTTGAACGCATAAGTCAACCAGTTAAAGTTAGGTTAGTCCGCCGCAGGTGTTAGGACTAATCTCGCTCGCTACGCTTGGCGAGTTTAGTTTTCAGGTTTTTAGGGACCGCTGATCGGCATAGCAAAACAACTTCCAACTTCCCCTGTCAGTGACAGGCTTCTCCACTAGTTATACAATATTTATAAAACATTGACACAACATTTAAATGCAAGATTTGTTATATAATCGGTCATCTAATTCAGCATTAGATTTTGATACAACATCTAATGAATGTTGCATATCAACAACCCATATTCAACTGTTTGATTGTTGTTTTAGAATGTTGATTTAACATCTAACGGATGTTGTCTATGAACATCAACATTCAAGCATTCCTCGATCAATGTTGTTAATTTAAGATATGTTTATGTTAATTGGGACGGTTTTGGATGACGGTTACAAGTGTAAGGTACTAGTGACTGATTACCTGCGGCTATTGTGCACTGACCAAAAAAAGATTTCTCAGTGGAAATATCGATCATGCTTATATTGAGAATATTCTAGAAAAAGAAAAAAAGCCAGAAATTACAAGAGAAATTGTTTAGAAGTTATTCCAGATTATACAGATAGGCAGGTCCACCTCATTTACGTCATTTTCTTGAAACGTGGTTACGGTGGCGTCCTCAGATGCATAGATATGCACAACTACGTGTGAATTGTTCTTCATTTGGCATTTTTTTCAAGGAAATCATTAATAATAAATCAAACAATGTTTTTGACAATATAATTTAAAAAATAAATAAATTTTAGCTAATATTTGGTGGTTTTTATTTAAAATGTTTTCGAGTTTAGTCTACTAGCCACCAGGGAAATGCATAAAACCACGAGTCAACAATGGCGTTGACCTGCCTATCTGTATAATCTGTGGTTATTCTATGCTAAATTCCAGTAACTCGGATTGGCTGAGCCTATATATATGTAGACCCTGACCGGTCAGGGTTAACTGGTCGCCATTTCAGCCAATCCGAGTTACTCAATTCCTTTACTTTAGGTACCTTTTCAAACGTAACTTTTTCGACAGTGTTGGAATAATTTTTTTCGTATTGCCACACTTTATCGTAACTCGTGTTCACATTTTGGCCCCAAATCCAAAAAAGTGGCGTCGCGCAAGTGATGAAATCCCAAGTTTTGCCGCGAAGGAAATTAGCGAGGAATTCGTTTTCGGCAGAACAAATTTTCAGACTTGGCGGAGTCCATGAAACCAATCCATCCATTCCGATGTCAACCGCCAATGGGTAGGCGAGATAGTGCTGAATTCTGTCCACAATTTGGTAGCAGCAGACGAAAAAAGAAAACAGTACGATCAAAGCCCACACGAATCGAACTTTTTTCGACAAATTCGGATCAATCAAATCTTGATATTCCTCCATTTCAAAATCGAATTTGCTGTTGTTCGAAATAACATTACGCACAACTCGCTTAAGTTGATTATGCTGATTGCGTCGATGACGAAATTCACCTAACATTTTTTTCGTCAATTTACTAATTCTACATCTGTAAAATCAATTTATAAACCAATAAATATAATTAAATACTTTTTAGTGCGTGATCTAAGTGTGCTACACCTGGACACTTCTCATCGACAAGTGGTACCATAATTTTAGTACTAGGCATGTGGTACCATAATTTTAGTACTAGGCAAGTGGTACCATAATTTTAGTACTAGGCATGTGGTACCATAATTTTAGTACTAGGCAAGTGGTACCATAATTTTAATACTAGGCAAGTGGTACCATAATTTTATAAGACGTGAATTTGATACCCTTATTTCAAAAATTAGTACTGGAAAACTATCTTTTTCTTATTTCTGGCTAATGTTGCATTGGACAAGAATGTATATCTTCCGATGATTTAAATTCTAATTAAACAATTAATTAATGTGCTAATTTTTTAACATAATTTAGTTATTCACACATTTAAAAAAGTATTTAACTTGTTATCGCCCGGTTTGTCGGTACGAACTGGAAAATACCTCGAGCGCTAACGCGCCCTCGGTTTTCCCCAGTTCTTACCTCCCGACCTCACAATGACCTGTATTTACCGTCGCATGTATGGCTGTATCATACAGCCATACATGCGACGGTAAATACAGGTAAATACAGCTATTTATTTACAAACAATGTACCTATCTTTATGCCGATGTTTGCAGTAAAATTATAGAAATGTTTGCAGCAAACTGTCAGCAAAAAACTACATGTCCATTTTCATAATGGAGATTTCTAATAGAATATTACGTAATATACTACCGGTACCTCTTTTCTGGTGTCCGGTCCATGCCTTCAACACCCATCTACACTTGTGTCCGGTGATCAACAACTGTTAATTTAAAATTGTTGCATGATGTGCATAAATAAAAATAGAAATAATAGCATTTGTTCGTGTCGTAAACTATGACATTATGTTAATTTATTACTACTTAATAATTGCAGTTGTTATAGTTTAAAAAAATCCAATATGTACCGACCGGTAATTCACTTTACATTAAGATGTGTATCATAAATAATAAACCCAACTGCATTATACAGGCCTCTTCTATTGTTTTAACAGGCAAAGTCTATTGATTACGTACCACCACTAAGTATCACGACTAACTCACTTTATAGACAAAAATAGAGGATTTTTGTGGATTTTATTTTATGTGCACATAGAAAAATGAATATATAGCAATAAACAGAAATATGAACAAAGAAAAGTGGGGAAAATATATATATAATTTATTTTATCTTTTCTTTTCCATCATGCAAAAATTGACATTACAATTAAGATAGGTATCTTAATTGAATTTCTGGACTAGACGTCCCGTGTGTGTGTGCACACTAGAATTTTGAAAATTAGAAAACAATGTTTATTCTTGAAAAATAATAATAGAGTACGGTAATATAGTTTTGTAATTTACTAATGTATTAGTCCCAAATCGAAATTTCGAAATTGGCTATTTTTCATCATTAAAACACAATTGGGGCGCCATTTGTATATTTTCATGGAAAATGAAAATTCGCGGGGGGTCCGACAATCGGGATTTGACATGAGAAAGATTCGAATCTTTGATAAATCTTTAGGATTCGGCAGGATTCAGAAGATTCATAAGCTTAATAATTTGGTACCAGATTTAATGTTTTTAAAATTCTGGGTTGTTAGTACACTGACAATGAAGTCGGAGTGCTTTTTACAAGCTTTTTAATACACGCAAAATTGCAACCTGATGCTGCAAGCAGTGCACCAGCATTATCGATTACCAATATTGACTACAAATATCGCTATAAAATTGTCTACCATGGTCGAAACAGCTTGCAACCAACCATTCATTTTTTTACTCATTGGTAAAACAACTCGTGCATCTAAAAATTGCGGGCACTCGTGATTTATCCAGTTCAAAATTTTTGATTCATTGTTACAAGCTTATTTCAACAATCACACTAGCGCTTGTGGTATTACAACTAAAATATGGGCAATTCGGGTTGGAAAAATGAGAAATTCATAAATAAAATAGAAAATATATATTCTTTAAGCTGATGCAAAAGAAAGAGAGTTTTTGTTTCCAACTTTTGATTCATCGAAATCTACCCAGGAAAATTGATACAATTTGTATGATTTTTAAATTTATTTACTTTCTTGTCAAATGTTTTTCGATTTAACGTAATTTAAATGAAATTGACCTGAATGTCTTTTTTATGAAAGTTGAATGATAAATGTGAATAATGTGAAATTTGTAAAAGATAAAAAACATGAAATGTGAATTTGAATTTGTGGATTTGTGAAGAATGTGTGAAACTGTGAATTGTGGATGTTGAAGATGTTGGATGTGCAGACTTCTTTCGGACATCTTTGGGCTTAATTCGTCCGGACGTCTTTGGGTTGTCCATGATTTGGATTTGAATGTGCGGACTTTATTTGGACATAATTTGGATGTCCATTTTATGAGCCCATTTGGACTGGGATATCCATTGGAGATGTCCAACAGTCATTTCGGATCTAAACAGGATGTTCGTTGGATGTCTGGTGCTATCTGGGCGTTTGTATAAAAATTCAATTTTTTTTTTAAATCTGTTGCAATTTATGTCCGCTTACATTTCAGAGTAAAAGAAACGTAATGTTAATACTTTACACTTTTCCAATCAAAAAAGAATTTATTTTGAATCAACAAATTTCAATATGCAAAAATTGCCTTTAAATCTAGAAGAAAATAATATAATCTAGAAATATGAATTTTATTTTGTACAAATTGAAGTTTAATCAGCCTTCCTACGTTAATCATGCTTTTTTTCAGTTGTAATACCACAAGCGCTAGTGTGATTGTCGAAATAAGCTTGTAACAATGAATTTTTTTACTCGGTAAAAATCACGAGTGCATCAAAAATTGCGACCTGAATAAATCACAAGTGCCCGCAGGGCACGAGTGGTTTATTCTGGTCGCAATTTTTAGATGCACGAGTGGTTTTACCAATGAGTAAAAAAATGAATGGTTGCAGGCTGTTTCGACAATCACTAGCGCGAGTGGTATTCGGGAAGAAAATCTAACGAGAAAAACTACAACATCAAATCTATATCTATATTTCTCAAAGGACTTCACGAGATTTCGCGAGATTCTATCGGATTTCATGGGATTCTACGAGATTTTGCGAGATTTCACAAAATTCCACAAAATTTCACAAGGTTTTACGAGATTTTACGAGATTCCGCGAGATTTCACGAGATTCCACGAGATTCACGAGATTTTAACAAAATACCTAACCGAATGTAAATTCTGTAGAATCCCGTAAAATCTCGCGAAATCTCGCTAAATCTCGTAAAATCTCGCTAAATCTCGTAAAATCTTGCAAAATCTCGCGGAATCTCGTGAAATCTTGCGGAATCTCGTGAAATCTTGCGGAATCTCGTGAAATCTTGTGGAATCTTGTGAAATCCCGTGCCATCGCCATTTTGGGATTGGGGTGAAGTGGCTCGCTCTGCCGGCTAATTGTTTCAGAAGTGGATAAAACATAAATTTATTTTCGGATATTTTGCATGGTGCTCAATAATCAAAACAATAGGCGCGCCGACCAATGAGATTAGACCAAAAATTCGAATTCAACGAATCCGCGCGTACGCTCTCGTCGATAGTTTTCACGAGTTAGATTCTCTTTATAAAAAATCGCCAAATTTGCCTTTAAAATCGTCATGCACCATAAACCATTGTTAATCCACATAAATGTTACTCAAGAAAAATAATTTATTCTTAAAAAAAATCATTTTTATTAAAAAAAAATTATTAAGATAAATTAAACAAAAAAAATATTTAAAAAAAACACTTTCAACTAAAAAGTAGAAAAATTTTTTTTTATTCTCATTTTTTGATAACAGAAGATGTGTGTCAAATATTTAAATTAACAACTTGCAATAATTAATACATTTTGTAAAGTAATAAACGCAATAATAATTATATCATGTAATTTATTATCGTGGGCCATGTTTATTTTCAACTTTTCAATTTTTTTAGCTAAAAAAAAGACAATTTTAGACTCAAAGAAGAGCCAATAAAGCCAAAAGATCATTTTGGATAGATACATTGGGTCGTATGAATAAAATTGTAGTATTTACTTGAAGCAAAAAGTAAAAGTAAAAGCATTTGCTTGAAGTAGAAGCAACTAGTAAAAGCAAATGCTCAATTTCATATGAATAAACATTTGCTTTCACTCAGTAGCAAAAGCTCTTTTCATTGAAGATTTTGCTTCATCCTAACCTACATTTCTATTGTTAATTTTCCTGCTTTATTGCATCATATAAATAAAGTGAATAAGTTTATGCTTTTACTTCATAATTTCCAAAAAATCACTGAGAAAATAATTTGTAATCCATTCCACATTTTCACTATTAAACCTGCATAATTCACGGTAGTCCTCATCTCGAGTTTCAGTAAGTGATTTCTAGTGCTTTTTGGCCTTGAAAACTGAATTAAATAGCAGGGCCAAGGGACTGAAGTATACTCGGGAGCTGACTTCAAATTTTTGAAGCATTTGCTAAAAATAAGAGCATTTCCTTCTGTTTATTCATACAACTTTTAAGTGAAAAAAGTAAATGCTTTTAATTAAAGTAAAAACTACTAGCATGAAGTAACTACTATTTTTGTGAAGTTATCCTCTTATGTGCAACTCGAAATGAATATCTCAGCTCAACCAAACTGAACATTTAATAGTGCAATCCATACTCGATACAGAGCAACAGTCAAACATATGCAACATATAACCATAGCAACGCAAAAAAAACATAATACAGTAATAATCTAGCAACCAATAACAATTTATGCTATGTCAAATAAGCATGTCATGTAAACCAATCATGCATAAATGACATTTATAACTTGATTTATGAATACATAGCATGCATAAACATCATGCATAAACATCACGCGTAAACGACATCACGCATAATCGTCATGCATAAACTATTTTATTCTTTTAGTTACCAATTTCACCACTTGGCGACGCCTTCATAACCCAGTTCCAGATCAAATGTCTGTGATGTCACATCAGCACATCAAAGCCTATATCATGCTCATGGACTACTCATCCTGGCTTAACAAGTGGTTTCCTGGTGATCATGCATTAATCTTTAGATTTGGATTTGTATGAGCAGATTTCTAGTGTAGACTAATCTAACGGCAATATCACAGCAAACAAAACTAGGTTATCTTTTGGCGATAGGAAATAAATTAAAAAATAAATAAATTAATTAATTAATAAATAAATTTGAAAAAATAAAAATCAAGACGGGTGAACGATCCAAGGTTCGATCTAATGTAATAAAATGTATTAAACATCGCCAAAAGATAACCTAGTTTTGTTTTGTTTTGTACACAAGACCATGACAGCAAACGTCACTAGTGACCAACCAATGGCCACATGGATTAATCTTCGGCGCCTGTCAAAATTCCAATTTCGAATCATCTATATCTATTTTCGAATGTGTATTAATGTCGCTTATATATACGAATACCGAAAAGGACAATCAAAATCTTCTTCACAGGATGGATCCGTTTCCGTTTCCGTTTCATTCGAAATGCTAGTTGATCCGCTCGATGATGAAGGAATTTCCGTTGAAGGCGATGTTTCTGTCGAGTTTTCATCCGGCCTAGATGATTTGGACGATCGCTTGGACGATCGCTTTCTTACTTGGTTTGCCGCGCGTCATTTTCGTGCTACGATGTTTCCGATGTAGTTGATTTGGACGATCGGTTTCTTACTTCGGTATCGCTCGTTATTTTCGTGCTGTTGCTGCTGCAAAACGAGAGAACAGAATGATGTGATTCTACTGACAAGATCAACTTGTCGCGTGAAATGAAAAGCACGTTTTATTCCTTTGTTCGTCACAATGAGCGATGCACTACTTCATTCGAAACTATATCGATGCGATATCGATAGTCTAGCTGAAATCGATATCGGTTTTTTGTCGTTATCGAATCGATATTAATTCGATTTACATTACAAGATATCGATATCGAATTTCAGCAGAAATGTCTGGCAGATATCGATATCGAGTTCTAGTTATCGAATTAAATTATCGAATTAAATTATCGAATTAAATTATCGAATTCGCTGTTCGAATTATTTTTTTAAAAATTAAATTATTGTATTTTATTTCAGCTTTTTCGGCCTGTTCTCACCAAGGTTTTATTAAATCACAAGAAATTTCGTTTCGTCCGGTTCGGGTTTATATTTCAAAATAACAAACAGCGGGTAACCAAAAAAAGCATAAAATTAAAAAACAATTTTCGATTACAGAAAATTCGTAGCCAAACAGTCGTCCCAGTCACGATTGACCATATTCACGACACGATGAACCACACTGATGCGTTTAAAGTCGTGATAAAAAAAAATTTCTACTTATTCTAGTATACTTGTCAACCAGTATGACGTTTATTATGTTCACAACTGTACTGGAATTAATTATAAAACTAGATATTTCAGTTTTTCCTGTGTCTGAAGTTGGTGGAGCAGAAAACAACTCGCATCGTGTCTACATTGGATCGATGATTCTAGCGTAATTCAAAGTCATAAAATATTTCGAATTTTGGAGTAAAAAAAAATTTGAATTTTTAATTTTTCCTTTACAGGACGAAGAGGACAACGAGAAACGACCAATGGTGGAAAACACATTCCTTCAAGTTGATGTTATGGGCCATGCAGGCTGTTTGCCAACTTTCTAAATGGAGAAATGCATTTAAATTGGTTCAAGATGGCGGAGTTTTCAATAAGTGCATTCAATCCTGAAAACAAAAGTTACTTATTTGCCCTAAAGGGTTTACGACATCACAGTTTTTATTGGACCATTGGATCAAGCATCGTTTAAAACCCTTAATTATAATTATTTTAGAGATTTTTTGAAAAATATCAATGGGTTTAAACCGAATGCTGAAGTTGTGAAAACGAGCAGACGACGGTATGAAAAAGTGAGAGAAGAAAGCGAGACTAAATCGAGAATTTGCACGATTGTTACCAGTTGTGATGTATACCCCATTCATTTAACATGGGGAATACTAGCTGTGACGTCAGAAACAGCGTCCTGCCAGCAGCGGCCAACAATGTCTCTCACCAAGCTCAAACGAGTTGTTTTGGATACAGAATCATTTTTTAATGGTGTTCCGATAACTTTAAAAAATAAATAAAAATCATATCAGCCATTTTAAGAAATGGCAAACATTATTCAGTCGTAATATTTTTGATGTCGTAAACCCTATATCAGATATTTTTGAAGAACATAATTGAGTTTATCCTTTATAAATGCATTTTTACGTCGCATTTACACGTTTAGAGTTGCAATACTGCTCTTTCCTCATTAAAATGAATCATTTTACCACCATTATTCCATGAGAAACGCATATTTAAAGTGCAAAATTCAGTTTATCCCACAATTGCGTCTTCGAAAAAATACAGCTCAAATACTCAATTAGAAAGTTGTAGAGCATGGTCTAATTAGTCTAATTTAATAAAAACATTTTCCTTTAAAAATTATGAGAAAATTCAGTCAGAAAACTTGCAGGAAAAAAAAATTTGTTTAATCCAAAGTAACATTTTTTTGCTTTAAGACATCACATATCATAAAGAAAGAAGTTGTTTTGACCTAACCCAAACTATTTTCCAGTCACTCGATAATTGGTATTTTTTTTGCATGTTTTCTGCCTGAAATTGTGCAGATGGTTTTTCAAAATTTCTCATAATTTTCACTGCGTTAAAATGAATAAAACATAAAGTAATAAATTTAGTTCAAAACAACTTCTTTCTTTATGATATGTGATGTCTTACAGCAAAAAGATGTTATTTTTGAATTAAACCAATTTTTAGACTAATTACTATTCGACTAGGTCAACAGATTTTTTTCTAAGATGGACGGGTTGAGAGAAAATTCGACTTAACGCCCTTATAGTTGGGACACCCTGCAAAAAGGCCCATGACCAACTATGTATATACATATTTTGACCATGTGACCAGTATGATTAACTTATTTTTAATTTAATACTCTTCAACAAGAATGAAATTAACTTCACATGTCTACACACTTTAATCACAATAATTTTATTGTCATTTCTGGGTGTATTGTCCCTTTAATACATCTTGCTCATTCCATCAACTACAACAACCGAGTATATACAAAAACTGAAACTTAAAACTATTATATCATATTACAACATTGAATGCACCCTGTGAGAGGCTACAGCAATAATCCCAACAGAGCCATTTCTTAAAGTCTATTTACCTAAAAGTTTGGAGTAACTCGGATTGGTCAGTGGACTGATCGCAGGAAAGTATTCATACCCTACGTCACATGTCTGTCAGTAACCAATCAAAGTAAAGGTCATTTTTGAATAAAATGCGTGAAACCACCATCTTGAAGAAATAGATGGCCCAGTCAAACATTTGACGACCGGTCTTGACCGGTTTAGAACTACTTTGTTATGCGCAACACCATTTAACAGTTAATTGCCACGACCAATCCGAGTTACTCCAAACTTATAGGTAAATAGACTTTACAATTGCTCTCTTCTTTTATAATAGTCGAGAGTATAGACAGTGTGATTTCTCGTACGAGATTTATTTCATCATACAGTGAAGATCCTTTGGTTTCTCTATAATGGCTTAATGACAGTCGTCTTGTTCCGGCGTCGTTGATAATTCGGTGGAAGTGGAAAAGGAGAATCAATTTCATCTGCAGTTAAAATGTTATCCTCATTCATATCCATTTCTTTAAATACACCGTAAGGATATTGGCAGTTAAATTTCGTCTAGATGTGAACCAAATGCTTTCATCGCCATTCTGGTCTATTGTTTCCATTACTTTTTCGACGGTGTTCTTCGCTCGTGTGGTACTGCGCTTGCATCTATAAACATAATTCTCTCTCTGTGTGGTACTGTGTGATAATGTCCCACTTTTTGCTCTCGGAGTAGCCGCAACTATTTTTCATTGTGTTGAAAGATCTACAACCTTTAGCACAAGAACAGCCTGCAGATAACCCACAGCACTTGAAGGCTTCTGGTTGGTAGCAGTCCTAGCAAGGAGCATAAACTTGTTACAACAATAATCTGAGTGTGACACTAATAGCCAATTAGTTATTTTATAAAAATTAAACATTTTTCATCAAACAGTAAAAGAAGATCACATCCTTAAACAAATTTAATAGCATCCGTGAAATACATATTTGCTGAACAATAGATACTTATATAAAATTACAATTTTTATGAACTTAATATTATCAAGAATTGAATGATGGATTAAGGTGTTGAATTATACCGGAGCTAAAATTATCCGGAGAATTTACTCGAAAAATCTAAGTCGTAGAAACTGTTTTGCTGGCTAAAGCTGTCTGCGTAACTGTACAATCCATACAGGATTAGCTGGAATCTTTTTACAGACAAAATTGGACAAAATATATTTTTCAAATAATTTGGATTGTTGTCGTAATTTTGTTGATGCCATTTTGATGTTGTCGCGTAGGTACGTGTTTTGCCCATTCAATGATGAGATCATGTGACCCCGCTTTGGAATTCATTGTTGCGTAAAAAAATTCTATCCAATCCCGTATGGACTACATGTTGGGTCATGCAGATTTTTGGAGGGAAGAAATATTTTTTTTGTTTATCTGATTCGATTAATTTAATTATTTATTTTGTTTTTGATTGTTTGCACATTTATATTTATGTTTTGCATTGTTCTCATATTTATTTAAGCATTGTTTATATTGTGTAACATTTAATCTATCTAGTTTGTAGCGTTTGTTTGAATTTGTAGCGGATGACGAAGTTTGATTTTCCATCATTTGTTGTATTTATAACTTTGAGTTGCCAGGGTGTTTTGTGTTGGAGGATATTAGAGTGTTGTAGAGTGTAAACATGTCTGCCACGTAGGTATCTTGTTTTAGTTTGATTTTAGTTTTCTATTTTGTAAGTTTTCAGTTTTAAATTTTAATTTATTATTATTCATTTATTTCACATATATTCATAACATTTTGAAAGGGAGGGTACAACAATCTCAAATCACTTTTAGCAGTATATACAAACAGTTTTAATAAAAGGAACTCCTTCTATATTCCGGCATCAACTTGTTTCTCCTTATTCAGAAACTCTTGAACAAATTCAACCAAGTCTACATCAATCGGTCCGGTGAGCAGCTGTATCAATTAGTCCTCAGTATCAATCGTATTCGCTCGAGACAAGTTATGTACCCGTTTAAAGTCATTCATCTCGTGACAAGAAAAAAAATGCAGTAGGGTTTCGTCGCTATCCTTGCATAATCTGCATCTCCTCTGTATTGACGGCATCCACAACTTTGCAGCACGTTCCAGTGTTTCGCATCGTAACTGTGCCCAGCATCGTCTCTGGTTTATTGTCTTTGTGTTATAAAATGGATATTCCTCTCGACCATATATTTGTTTCAGCAATTTATATCCAACATTACACGATGACTTATCAATTTTTGACCACCGGTGCTGAATTCCCTGTTCTAAGTGACTAGCGAGTATCTGTTCGCATGTAGTTTTTAGTTGTTCACCATTATCACCATCCCATATTTGTCGTGTTAGCATACTACCTGCATCTGGTATTACTCTATCAGGATCTTGCCTCCACTGGCTTTTCTGAACCTCTTCTGAGACTAATACTCTTAAGCAGATTTTTGGCCAGCGATGGTCCTCCATATTTGCTATATCAGTAACATACTTAAAAATTCTTTTCATGGTGGTTATTTTTAATTCATGCATCGCGAGCTCCGTTAACCAGATATAGTCCGGACAATTGCGGCTAATTTGAAGCGACATTTTCATATAACGTCTATACACTTTCTCCGCCGCTTCTTGCCTCGCGAGCCCCCAAATCTCAACACCATATAATAAGACTGACTGCACCAAAAAAGAAAACAAACTTAGCTTATCATTCATATCATTCAATTCCATTCGTCTAATTAAACTTGCTATACAGTAGATAACACCTTGCGCTTTGGTTGCTCTTAACAAAACATGTTCAAACAAAACATTTGTTGGCGTAAAAATATATCCAAGGTGTTTATACTTTTTTGCCACCGTTAGAGGTTGTCCGTGATGTGTCCAAAATTTATTCTTGCTTATTCTTCCTCCTCTGCAAAACACCATAATTTGTGGCTTTTGCGTGTAAATTTCAAGATTGTTTCGAGTGATGTAACGTTCTAGTCCATTAATCATCTCCTGCAGTCCCTCTATAGTTTCTGCTATTACTGCTATGTCATCTGCAAATTTTAAACAAAAAATCGTGAGTAGTCCTATTCCTGTTCCACCTATATTTAAGCGCTCCCATCTTACTTTCCTTCTTCTTCGTTGCCATTACTTTTTCAACGGTGTTCTTCGCTCATGTGGTACTGCGCTTGCGTCTATAAACCTAATTCTCCCTCTGTGATTGGTAACTGTGCATAATGTCCTTTTTTTGCTCTCGGAGTAGCCATGACCATTTTTCAATGGGTTGAAAGACCTACAACCTTTAGCACAAGAACAGCACGCAGATAACACACAGCTCTTGAAGACTTCTGGTTGATAGCAGTCATGGCAAAGAGCATAAACTTGTTGCAACAATAAGCTGAGTGTGACACTAATAGCCAACTAGTTGTTTTATAAAAATTAAACATTTTTCATCAGACAGTAAAACAAGATCACATCCTTAAACAAATTTAATAGCATCCGTGAAATATATATTTGCTAAACAATAGATATATAGAATTACAATTTTTATGAACATAGCGGAATTGAATGATGGATCTAAAACCCAATATAAAAAAACTGGCAACAGCACCACGAGCGGCAAATTCGCGTGCACAGGGAATTATGGGAGATCCGGTCTCTCAAAACAAAAGGAATTTGTCGCCTAAATATAGTTTTTTCTCACCTACCGTATATACACTCGCGTATAAGTCGAGGATTTTTGGACCAAATCTTTTATTTTATTTTTTTTAGTTTTTTATTTATTTTTGTAAATAAAATTTAAAATTAAACAAGTTCAATTTTTTAATTACCATTATACAGACACGTCCCTATCCCAATTTAATCACAGTGTTTTCGACCATCGAAGATCTCATCAGCAGACCCAACTGTCTGCTGAAAACACTGTGATTAAATTGCGATAGGGACATGTCTGTATAATGGTAGTTAAAAAATTGAACTTGTTCAATTTTAAATTTTATTTATGTTTATGTAATGGCACGTTTTATAGACGTTTTTTGGATGTTTTTAGATGTTTTCTATATTTATTTTTGTAAATTTTATTTGGTTCGATTTATACGCAGATCAATAGTAGTTTTAAGTTTAAAAAAAATAAAATAATAAAAAAAATAAAATTTAGAGGGTCGAATTCAATGGTTTTTGACCCGTTTTAAGGGTCAACTTATACACGAGTGTATACTGTAATCGTCAAAATCGATTTGAATCTACATAAAATTTCGATTTAAATGCTAGATTTTGATGTTTTGATGTTTCTTTTGAGAGCAGGTGTCTCCCATATTCCCCTGCGTGTGTGAATTCGTCGCGTGACGCTCCTTTGTGTATTTGGTTCTAGGGCCAATAATAAGGCTTTTTGCTTGGGAGAAAGGAAGTCCCACAATGCAATGGCGCCATTGCATTCAGGGACTTCCGTTCTCTCAACCGTTCGACCAATCACAGCCTCGACATGCTTTCTATGGGAGGTTTAACCACAGATTATACAGATAGGCAAGTCGACGCCATTGTTGACTCGTGGTTTTAGGCATTTCCCTCGTGGCTAGTAGACTAAACTCGAAAACATTTTGAATAAAAACCACCAAATATTAGCTAAAATTTATTTTTTTTTTAAATTATATTGTTAAAAAAATTGTTTGATTTATTATTAATGATTTCCTTGAAAAAAATGCCAAATGAAAAACATTTCACACGTAGTTGTGCATATCTATGCACCTGAGGGCGCCACTGTAACCGCGCATCAAGAAAATGACGTAAATGAGGTGGACCTGCCTATCTGTATAATCTGTGGTTTAACATTACGTTACCAGGCCTTTTATATTGTGTCCTAGGATGGATTCAGGTGTTGAATTATACCGGATCTAAAATTATCCGGAGAATTTACTGGAAAAATCTAAGCCGAAGAAACTGTTTTGCTTTTTTCCAAATAATTTGGATTGTTGTTGTGATTTTGTTGATGCCATTTTGATGTTGTTGCGTAGGTACATGTTTTGCCTATTCAATGATGAGATCATGTGACCCCGCTTTGGAATACATTGTTGCGTAAAAAAATTCCAGCCAATCCCATATGTTGGGTCATGCAGATTTTGGGAGTGAAGAAATATATTTTTTTGGTTATCTGATTTGATTAATTTAATTCTTTATTTTGTTTTTGATTGTTTGCACATTTATATTTATGTTTTGCATTGTTCTCATATTTATTTAAGCATTGTTTATATTGTGTGACATTTAATCTATCTAGTTTGTAGCGTTTGTTTGAATTCGTAGCGGATGACGAAGTTTGATTTTCCATCATGTGTTCTATTTATAACTTTGATTGAGTTGCCGGGGTGTTTTGATTTGGAGGATATCAGAGTGTTGTAGAGTGTAAACATGTCTGCCAAGTAGGTATCTTGTTTTAGTTTGTTTTTAGTTTTCCATTTTGTAAGTTTTCAGTTTTTAATTTTAATTACATTATTACAACAATCAAACAGCCAATGACGATCAACATACTGCTTTCCTGGCTTCTTTCCTGATTACCGCCCATATCCAATTACTGCCCAGTCTCTAATTACTGCCCAGTCTCTAATTACTGCCCAGTCTCTAATTACTGCCCAGTCTCTAATTACTGCCCAGTCTCTAATTACTGCCCAGTCTCTAATTACTGCCCTGAGAAGAAGTGCAGGTGGGCAATAGTCGTCCCTTTGCAATTTCTACCCATCTCCTTGGAGCACCAATTATTAGGTCAAAGATGTTTCCCAAAATGAGTAGACTGTGTCTTAAGGCAAGTGCTTACATCTTGACCATGCTGGTCACACTGACCATGAAGCAAAAAAAGATATTCAAAAGAGGAATTTTTAAAATGAATGACGATTTTCTTTGTGAACAATGGAATTAAATTGATAAAATTTTAAATTCTAATTTTTTTAATTTTTGATTTCTATTTTTTTTGCTGAGAGAAATTAATGTACGAATAGCCATCTCTCTCTAATTCCCATTCAATCTCCAATTACCGTCCATTCTTTCTGCAGCTAATTTAAATAAGCACCCAGGCCGTTATTGGAGGGTTTACGGTACCTAATAAACTTTAAATAATTGTAATTGTAAATAATTGTTTTATTCCGGCATCTCAAATACTTTTGGAGATATTTGACCGGTAACGTTCAAATGGGGCATTCTGTATACTAAGATGTATAAATGATTTATTTGCTATATGGTAATACCTCTCAGACAAGTTAAAAATGACTGAATTCTTATTTTACTAGCAGTAACCCCTCAAAAATGACAAGAGATTATTCCTAACGTCTGCGACGGCTACCTAACCTTAACCAGGCTCAGTATGTACTCAACCAAACACAAAAATGTAATGCTGGCATGAGCTCCCATTCTTTACCAGCTTTATGTGGATTGTCAGCCAAACTTCGTTATGACAACACCATCAAATCACATGTTTCAATGGTTGAGTCATTGTAATGAAGTTTGGGCGTTGCGTCATTGTTTCGATGTCACTGTATTGATATTGTCACTTATTGTGCCTTATGCTGGGCGCAGACATGCAGCTATTTGCGTCGCCCAGCGATTTTGCCCCGCGATTCGCGACAGTCTATCGCCTCTGCTACAGCAAACTTGGCGCGAATCTATTGTTCCAAAAATATTTGTTGCTGTGACAAATATTTTGAAACAATTGTTGAAAAAAACAAACAAAATGGAGCAATTAGAACATTTGATGCAATACTCGCATCCCATTGGATACATTTGCATCGCCTGAGAAAAAGTACACAGTGGCTGTACTTTTTTCAAAAGTACATTCTTTGATCGTGCGACGGAAGTGACGTTTTCTGCGCATGCGCAGAGCCATCCGCGATTCGAATGCTATGCGAATTGCTGCATGTCTGCACCCAGCATAACGTTGGTGATGGTTCTCTGTTCTTAAATCCGCCCAGTGGTTGCAGAGAACATTCTGGCCAATCCTTAACCCTAGCTCATGCCAGTAGAGTAGTCAATTAGCCAAGTTTACGACTAATGCCATCTATTGATAAAAGTATAATTTTGTAATCGTAATCATTTTAACAGCTGTTAAAATAAAATTTTAATTATCTCAAATAATTATTGGCTATAACTGTATAACACAATGAAATTATTCCATGTAATATTAGCGGAGCAATAATTAATAAAGACGACATTCCGGAACTGGGTTGTTAGTAAAATATTGAGACTATAGGTAAAACCAAAACAATTCTTCTTCAACAATCCTGCTTAAATCTGGTTGGCTTGAATCCTTTTTCGAAGTAAATAAACTTAATTAACACATCTGTTCAAACATTTAGGGATTGTGGTTTGCGGTGCTATTTTGTTTGGAAGGAATAAGATTAATACAGATTGTACAGCAAGTGCCGAACAAATTTCATCAGATTGCATAAAGGACTGCTGTCATTTCACAAATAACAAAGGAGCTTCTTGGGCCGCAGTTACGTACTGCTGTACATTAGATGCGGATATAATAAGTATTGAAACTGAGAAAGAATTGAAGGCCGATGCAGAGTTTAAATTTCAAACAAATAAAATGTCCTGTCCTCGAAAATAACTCACTTAATTTAGCAAAATTGTCCCCTTTCGCTATCTGTTATCAGAGAAGAGTCGCTTTCTCTAAGTCTCACTGTGACGGTCTCGAACTGTTATGGTTTAGAATTGCCGCTAAAGCGCGCTGTTTCGTCTTTAGTGGCACTTTCGAAGCAGATAAATAAATGGATAAATATTATCGCACTTATTTATTGATAATATAAAAGTAATGGTCATTAAATATACAGGGTGTATCAGAATTCATGTTACACAGAAACAGGGAGTATAGAGAAGGACCAGGAGATCACATTTCCACTAATCAAAAATTCCAAAAAAAATTCTCAAATTTTCAAATAAAAACTGAGAATTGCGCTTTAACCTGGCAAGAATGGGCAATGTGCATGACGCGCCATTGTTTTTGGGGCTGTGACTAAGTGGGAAAATATTCTTGGAATTTTTGATTAGTGGAAACGTGATCTCCTAGTCCCCCTCTGTACCCTTTATTTCTGTGTAACATGAATTCTGATACACCCTGCATAATTACATATATTGTAATGTCCATTCGTCCCATTGATATAAGTGGATGATGCAGGAAGTGGTCATCCACAACCGGTATCACCCATTGGCCGCTCGGTTATCTCCACATTCCACGCAGATTAGCAGAGTATATAAGCTCATGCAAAACAGGATATTATGCTTATGCTGATACTGGAAACCCTGAACTTTGTTTGATCTGTGAAACTGATTGCCTGTGATTATTTGCCTAAATGGTTAATGTATTTATATTGAGTGTATATATTGATAAATAGAGAGTTTGAGCCACTGCATTAAACATAATTATAAAAAGAACAAAAAACAAGTGCTTGCGCAGACAAAAAGATATACTTATAGTTTTAGCTATAAACAGGGAAGTGGTTTATAAAACCTGTACAGGACAAATCTCAATCATCCACAAAATCATAGAACAAATCTCAATCATCCACAAAATCATAGAACAAATCTCAATCATCCACAAAATCATAGAACAAATCTCAATCATCCACAAAATCATAGAACAAATCTCAATCATCCACAAAATCATAGAACAAATCTCAATCATCCACAAAATCATAGAACAAATCTCAATCATCCACAAAATCATAGAACAAATCTCAATGCAATAACGCAAAAAATTCATCAAAACATGACAAACACAAATATGTAATAAAACCTTAATGATTTTTTGTTTCAGCCCCCAGTAATCAAAATTTGATGTTTTTTGAAATGGATGGCATCATATAATCATAATATTCATCCTAGAATGGAATCAATCTATACCGCTATTTGGAGTTTTGCAAAATTCGTCGTCGCCATTTGCAATTGTGAGCGGGACTAGTTATAACGGGAAGGCTTCAAATTGGCTCCACTATTTTTATATCGATCGTGAAGGAATTAGAGTTATGAGGTTTTTCTTATAGAAAAAGTTTATAACTCATAACTATAACGTTTAATGCAGTGGCGAAAACTCTATTCAAATGTAACGTATATATTGTTATAACGATTATAATAGCATATATTATTATATTTGAGTGTCATACATTTATAGTCAGTGTATTATACTTCCCTGTGGCGCCTATGTTCGTGTTACTCAGTAATACCTTGTTAGGTGAATAGAGGCAAACATGGAGTCAATATGACTTTATCCCGTATGTATGGTTAGTTACATACGTTGAGCTTTAACCACCGATATCGAGGTGGCCATCCTTAGTCGCAGTGACCAGACAGGATCAGGGGCAACTGCGACGGCCACTGATCAATGATAAACCTCGAAGGAAGCAACATTGGACTGGAGCCGATCCAGGTGAGTGAATCATTCTGTTTATTTCCTTTCTCTCATGGCCCCGGGCCCTTAATGTAAAGCGCGGAATGACACCTAGTGCCAATTGGTGAAACCATGTTAACAGCACTAAAGCGCTTCAAAGCAAAGATTCCAAAAATATCACAATTGTGACTATTAATTGTACTCGACCTAGTTCCAAAAGTTCGGGAGGTTTGAAGTTTAACTACAAAAATCATTGTATATACTCATAAATTAACATCCTTTAATTTTTAAACTGTCAGCCAACTCAAGCCGGCACTCTGTTCTCCTCCTAGCTCATTATCCGGCAAACAAAAACAAAATCAAACAATTACATCACTATTTATTCCAAAATTAACTCTCAAATATATGCAAACAACCAAATAAACTCATCGACCAAATCACTGATACATCGGCAACGGAAAACATCCATTACTCAAACACGGCGCCTTCAACCCGCCGCCATCAAACACAACCCGGAACTCCTTCCTCCCGACATCGTACACCTCCACGACCGCCTCCTCCTTCTCGTCGTACCCGAACGAATAAATCAAATCGCCCACAATACAGGCGTTGCTGGTGTGGTGCTCGAACTCGCCCACAATGGCGTACGCCCTCTTGTCGTCGCCGCGGTCCTCGCAGTTTGTAAAGTACACCGTCAAATCACGGCTGTGTTGGCCGACCAAGTAAATGCCGCCAGGGTGCGACAGCGCCGCATGGAAGCCGTACTCGTTTGGCAGTTCGCTGCGGCGCAGGGTGGTCCAGGCGTCCATTTTGGGGTCGTAGCAGTGGACCTGGTTGGTCAGTAGGTAGATCTTGCCTAGGTGGGCCGTGCAGGCGGACGCGTAAGTGGCCGTCGGGATTGACGCGAGGGTCTGCCAACTTTCTAAGTGGAGAAATAAATGCGGTGAAATGGATTTCGCGATGGCGGAGTTTTCAACGAGTGCGTTCAATCCTGAATACAAAAGTCACTTATTTGCCTCGAAGGGTTTACAATATCGGATATTTTATAGCTGGATAATGTTCGCCATCTCTTAAAAATTAAAATGGACAAAAAGATTTTTATTTTTTTTTAAAGTTTTCGGAAAAATTAATTATTTTGTATCTCGAACAGCTTATTTGAGCTTGTTGAGCTGGCCGCTGCTGACAGGGCGCTGTTTCCGACGTCGCAGTTGGTATTCTCCATGTTAAACACATAGGGTTTACATCATGACTGGTGACAATCGCATATGCAAATTCTCGCTTATTGTCGCTTGCTTGTTTCACAACTTCAACATTCTTCAGAAAAATTATTTAAGGGTATTAAAACATGCTTGATCCAATGAACGAATAAAAATAAAAAATCTGATGTCGTAAACCCTTTAAAGGTCTTTTGTAAGGCAAGTCCAAAGGAATGACGTAAATCATGCCTTTCAGAAGTGACAAAAGTGACTCTAGAGAAATACAGAAACCACTTGTTTTTACAGGGGCTTATAATAAGCACAAATATGAATAAGCGCGAACTTGGAAATTATGAATACACGCAAACGCGAAAACAATGAATAGGCGCGAATATGAATAACCGCGAAATATTTTGATTCGCGGTTATTCATATGCAGAATATGAATAACCGTGAATCGATTTTTATGGTTTTGTGCAATATGAATAAGCGCGAATTGTGAATTTTTCCTGGAAAAAACTTGTACTTTGTTGTTTTTGTTTCGCGCACTTTGGTGACCGCTTTAACCTGTAACCTGTCTTGATGAGGTTGTTTGTAAATCAGGCGCCGCAGGCGCAAATGGGTTTTCTGGTGCATTTCGGTACTCTGTGCATAATTCGCGGTTATTCATATTAGCATGCTCAGTTAAAACAACCAAAACGGCTACCTCAATCATCTGTCTTGCACTCTGTTGTACGACCTTGATGAAATGAAGAAGAACCACAAGAAAATAATAATTTTCTACCAGAATTTCCTTAGTTAGGCAAAGATTAGGTTTGTAAATTGCTTTTGCTCGATCAAACAAACACAAATCGGTAGCCATTTTGGTATGAGCAATCAAAGCTGTGTCCCACGACCAATTTTAAAGTGTGTTCATTGACAAGTCCCTTTTCCATAAGGCCGATAAGGAGAAATGACTTATCCTTTTCAGGATTGAATGCACGTATTTTGTTTACTGTCGGTGGTGTCGTATCGTTCGACTTTGTCGAGGACGACGCGGAATTGGCCGATGCCGCCGATGAGGTAGATGTGCTGGTCGAGGACGCAGACGCACTGGTGGCGGCGTTTGGTGGGCAGTTTGGTCTCGAAGTGCCAGGAGTTGCAGAAAGTGTCGAGGCTCCACATGGATTCGTTCCAGTTGCTGCAGCCGAGGTAGAATTCGCCGCCCATCAAGTAGATGCGTTGGCCTGCGGGAAAAGAGAAAAGTATTATTTCTTGTTTGTTTTTTTTTTGGGGGGGGGAGGAGTTGGTTTGTATTATTGGCTGGATTGAGAAGGATTTCTTTTCTTTGTGTTTCTGTGTTTCTAATTGCCGGTTGAAAAATTAAACTTTAAATTCGATCAAAATATAAAATTTGAACAGATTTGAACGTGAAATTTAGTGAAATTTGGTCAAATTTAACTTAAAAATGATTAAAATGGGTTAATTCAACTCAAAATTGACCAAATTTGATTAAATTCAACTGGAAATTAGTCAAATTTAATCAAATTTAGTCAAATTCAACTTAAAATTAGTCAAATTCAACTTAAAATTAGTCAAATTCAACTTAAAATTAGTCAAATTTAATCAAATTTAATCAAATTGAACTTAAATTTGGTCAAATTTAATCAAATTTAATCAAATTGAACTTAAATTTGGTCAAATTCAACACAAAATTGACCAAATTTGATTAAATTCAACTCAAAAATAACCAAATTTGATAAAATTCAACTCGAAATTTGTCAAATTTCGTCACGTTCAACTCGAAATTTGTTGTTTGTGGTCAGATTGAACTTAAATTTGGTCAAATTCAACTCAAAATTTGTTATAAATTCAATTTTTAAATTTGCTCAAATTTGGTCGAAATAATTCAACTTTGAAATCGATCGGTCAAATTTACTCAAATTCAACTTAAAAAAAATAATAAAAACAATTGTAATATTCAATTTGAACTAAAATTTGAAATGTCAAATGTAACAAAATTTTTTCAATTTTTTCAATTTTCATTTAAATTTTTAAATTTTTTCAACTGTCATTTAAATTTTTTCAATTTTTTCAATTTTTTCAATTTTTATTTAAATTTTTTCAATTTTCAATTTTTATTTAAATTTTTTCAATTTTTATTTAAATTTTTTCAATTTTTATTTAAATTTTTTCAATTTTTATTTAAATTTTTTCAATTTTTATTTAAATTTTTTCAATTTTTTGCAATTTTCATTTAAATTTTTTCAATTTTTATTTAAATTTTTTCAATTTTTGCAATTTTCATTTAAATTTTTTCAATTTTTTCAATTTTCATTTAAATTTTTCAATTCTTTCAATTTTCATTTAAATTTTTTCAATTTTTTCAATTTTCATTTAAACTTTTTCCATTTTTTCAATTTTTTCAACTTGCAATCACAATCGAAAAAAATCAATCAATCAAAACAAACTCACCTAACCAACTCCTCCTAAACTCCCTAAACAAAACTAAAATAAAAATCCTTACCAACAATACACGATCGAAACCCAGTCGCAACATGTCCATTCGACATCACCTTATTCAAATCGCACAAACACACAACCTCCCTTTTCCCAACCTCCAAATACATCACCACCGGCCGATCATCCTCCTCACTCCCCCGACCGATCACCGCCGGCACCATCGGCAGAACCCGATTCGGCGCCTCCAACAACCGCCGCGCCACCAACAAATCATCCAACAAATCACCCGACTTCCGATTCCGCCCTCCCCTCATCAACTTCCGAATACTCATCAACAACTGCGCACATTCCGCATCGTTCCTGACCCGCTCTTCGCGCAGCATGTCGCCCAACTCCGTCTGCGAAACCTGTCCGAATCGGATAGTCTCTAGCAACTTGATCCGACATTTATTTCGAACTTCCGGTTCGTGTTCGATCCACTTGTTGATCGCGTCGAACACTTGAATTTCCGATTTCAGTCGCAGTCCGTCGTTGGATAGATACATTTGGACGCCGGGTGCCTCGAGTTGGAGGAACTCTTTGCCGAATACGACGGTGGTGAATTCCCATAATACCATTTGGCGAGAGGATCGTAGGAGTTGGCTGATTCCCAGTCGATCTGCGCAGCACATGATGCTTAGGCAGTTTTTGATGGTTAGATTTGATAGGAGGAAGTCGATGCAGAGTTTTTCGATTGTTTCGAAGTGGAACATGCAAGCGGCTTCGAGGACAGGGTGGACTGTGCGGGTTGTTGCTTGGAATTTGTGGGTGTAGGCGAAGTCTATGAGAGTTTTTAATGCACTCGGTGTCACGTCCTGGGAAAAGAAATGAAAATAAAAATGAAAAAAAATATATATTTTTTGTTTGGAATTTTAAAATTGGTGAAATTTGGTCAAATCCAACTTAGAATTGGCCAAATTTCATTGAATTCAATTCAAAATTGGTTAAATTTGGTCAAATCACACTTAAAATTGGTTAAATTCGGTCAAATCACATTTAAAAGTCGTTAAATTTGGTCAAATCACATTTAAAAGTGGTTAAATTTGGTCAAATCACATTTAAAAGTGGTTAAATTTGGTCAAATCACATTTAAAAGTGGTTAAATTTGGTCAAATCACATTTAAAAGTGGTTAAATTTGGTCAAATCACACATAAAATTCGTCAAATTTAGTCAAATTCAGCTCAAAGTTGGTCAAATTTGGTCAAATCCAACTTATAATTGGCCAAATTTCATTGAATTCAATTCAAAATTGGTTAAATTTGGTCAAATCACATATAAAATCAGTTAAATTTAGTGAAATCACACATAAAATGGGTTAAATTTGGTCAAATCACACTTAAAATTGATCAAATTTAGTCAAATTCAGCTCAAAGTTGGTCAAAAGAGTCAAATCACAAATAAATTGGTCAAATACAACTTAAAATTGGCCAAATTTAATTAAATTCAACTCGAAATTAGTCAAGTTTGATCAAATCACACATAAATTGATCAAAACCAACTTAAAATTGGAAAAAATTGATGAAATTTGATGAAAATGGCATTTGTGGTTAGTTAAATTTTGTCAAATCACACTTAGATTGGTCACATTTGATCAAATTCAACTCAAAATTGGTCAAATCTCAGTTAAAATTGGTCAAATTTCACTTAAAATTGGTCAAATTCGGTAAAATCCAACTTGAAATTTGTCAAATTTATTCAAGTTCAATTCGAAATTGGTGAAGTAGTAAAACTGATTTTTACTTTAAGTGTTATCTCTTTGGAAGTGCTTTCGAGCATCGGGGATGTGAACATGGCTTGGAAATATGGACTGTGTTGGGACAGAATATTGCGATGGCACGGATAGCGATGGCTGCCGCAGATCAGAATAACGTCCGTTTCGTCCTCCTCCATTATTTTAAACTAAACAATCACTCGTAAATGTATCTAACTTCAAAATCTGTGAATTATAAGTTGGAATGAGTTATAATATCGTTGAAATCTGTTGATTTTAAGTCGTAGTTACCTCCAGTGGACGCCATGATTGTTGTTTTGAAATTCCAGTTTAGTTATGAATACAATAATAGCATATCTCGAGACAGAGAGTGCGCTCACAAGTTGTATAGATGTAGTAATAATTTTACATGAAAACTACAGAGGGGAAACTTTAATTGTAGCTTACAATCATAGCATGCTATGTTACAATTTATAAATCTCAAAAATAAAAAATAAAATGGTTGTTGATTTGAATGGTGATAATCAATTCCCTGGTGGCGTTTCCGTGAAACTCACCTACAATAGCAGACGATTCAAGAATCAAGAAGAAGTAAGAACGCCATGATTAAAATGTGCCTAACTCAAATAATCCATTTATTTACAAACTGATTTATTTGATAAACCAATTATACTCTAACTAACTCAGTAATCTGTAACCAGCTTGACATACAGCCCAGCAGCCCTAGATAAGTGCTACAATTTCAATTACCAGTCCACTTTACCTAATAATACGAGGTCAGCCAGTACGAAAAGTGAACTAGAAATTGAAATAGGAGCGCTCTCATTGGCTCCATGTTTTGAACCGAGTCCAACAAAATGGCTATCATGATAACTGCTATTTGGTGAGGTTTTTCATCCATTTATTTCTAAAAACAATACACTAGTTTTTGTTTCATCACATTATTTCATTACTGACGGTAACACTTAAGGTAATCCAACTTAAGGTACCGAAATAATTCTTCGACTTATTTTCTCAGAATTATTAAAACGGAATTAATTGAGTTTATATATCCATCAACACAATCAATCTAATTTGTTTATTTTGCTTTAAAGGATCGATAAATCGCCAGTTGGACCTTGAATTGGACTACAATATATTTTTGACGATTGGAATTGGATAAACTTTTACTTATACAAGGTCCCGGATTAGCTTTTTGTAGAATGTAAGCAAGAGAAGTAATGTTGATTGGTTGTCTGGAATATTTGGTCAAAAATTACTATTTTTTTTGAAAAAAATAATAATTACCTAATTGTTATATATGGCTTTTTCAAATTATTTTCTAATATTTAGCTTGTATGTAACAATAGATGTTAAAAAAGTTTTTATTTGAACCAAACTCTAAACCCATGAAAGTAATTTTGGTTGATTTGATTTGTTCGTGTAATTTAATTTTTATCTTTGCATAATTTCAGACTTATTCTTATTTGAAGAAAAAAAAATGGATAAAGACAGCGCACATGAATACAATTGTAATTTTTGTGATTACGAAACGTCGAGTGTCAAATGCCTTAAAAATCACATGTTGAATCACACTGGAGAACGGCCTTTCGAATGTGATTTATGTCCGGCATCATTCAAACGACAGAATCACTTAACCGTTCATAAGAGAGTACATGCAGGAGAAAAACCATTCAAATGTCACCTGTGTCCTTACTCAGCTGTTAGAAGTGGAGATTGTAAAAAACATCTCTTCAGTCACACTGGTGAAAAACCATTTAAATGTCACGTGTGTTCTTACTCAGCTAATCGAAATGGACATTTGAAAACACATCTCTTGATTCACACGGGCGAAAAATCATTCAAATGCCACCTGTGTCCATACTCTGCTATTGAAAGTGGAAGTTTAAAAAAACATCTCTTGAGTCACACTGGTGAAAAACCATTCAAATGTCACCTGTGTCCTTACTCAACTAAGCAAAGTGGACATTTGAAAAGACATCTCTTGACTCACACTGGTAAAAAAAACCATTTGAATATAATTTGTGTTTCTTCGCTTAAAACGACATCTAATAATTCTTACCAAAAGTAAATAAACTGTATGTAGCTTGACGATTAGTTTAAACTTGAATAAGCACATTCTTGGGAATAAAGCACAAATAAAAACTGATGTTGGCTGGAGAGTATTAATCTATTTCTAGTTCTGTTTAGTATTGTACCATTCACAGCTGTTATAGAAATAGTAAAAATCTATTTTTTCACACGAAATTTAAGTAAAACAACGGCAACCAAACAAAATTAAGCACAAAAAAGATTTATTATCAATAAAAAATATAAAAAAAGAAAAAGAAAGACTATTTGCTGTAAAATATGACTCTAAACGAGCAAACTAGACACGACAGATCCTTGCAAACCTGCGAAAAGATTCGACGAAAACGCTAAATCCAGGTCCAATGGATGAGTTTCCGCTCACTTTTTCTGTTGTAATTCCAGGTAAACTAAGTAAAAATTTTTATTGATAGATTTCTACTTTTGCAGGGATGATTGAGGTTTGAACTAAGTTCCACAATTTGCCGATAGACGGATCCATGTCTTCAGACAAAAAAATATCGAATGGCAAAATAAAAAATATTCAAATATACCAAAAAAAAAAACAAAAAAAAATTGTAATCAATAATCTTTGATATTCTCTTGCAGATGAATGCAAATCTCTATCCTGGTTTTATTTATACCTCAGCTGCTTTTATTTGGTCCTGTAACCAATTGAGGGGCAAGCCCCTCAATTGGTTACAGGACATGCAGCCCCACAAGATCCATGGACTGCTCCAATTTCTATTACCAGTAAACTTTACCTAGTAATATGAGGTTAGCCCGCTGCTAGGACATGGGAAAAGTGAACTAGAAATTGAAATTATTGCACTCCATAGATCAATGTTTTGAACCAAGCCGAACAAAATGATAACTGCTATGATGTTTATTTAGTGAGGTTTTTCATCCCTTAATTCCTAAAAAGAATACACTAGTTTTTGTTTCATCACTTATGATACTCCAATTTAAGGTACCGAAATAATTCTTCTATTTATTTACTCAGAATTAAAATGGAATTAATTGAGTTTATATCCATCAACACAATAAATCTCATTTGTCTATTTTGCTTTGCAGACTCAATAAATCGCCAGTTTGGACCTTGAATTGGATCACAATATATTTTGACGGTGTGGAATTGGGTACACTCATAATACAGGGTCCCGGACTCACTTTTTGTAATCAAAGAATGTAAGCGAGAGAAATGTGTCTATTGTTTAGTCTTGTGTCTGGAATATTTGGTCTAAAATTGCTATTTCATTGCTTTCTTGTTTTTAACTAAATACATAAAAACCAGAATCATATAATTATTTAATCGATTTATATATGGCTTTTTTAAATTGTTTTTCGCAGTTTGTGTTTGTATGTAACAATAGATGTTAAAAAAGCTTTTATAAACAGAACCAAAACCCAAATCCACAAAAGTAATTTTGGTTGATTTGATTTGTTTATGAAATTTAATTTTTATCCTTGCATAATTTCAGACTTATTTGAAAGAAAAAAAATGGATAAAGACAGCACGCACAAATACAATTGCAATTTTTGTGATTACGAAACATCGAGAGTCTACTGCCTTAGAAATCACATGATGGATCACACTGGAGAGCGGCCTTTCGAATGTGACTTATGTCCAGCATCATTTAAACAAAAGTCTACATTAACTGTTCATAAGAGAATACACACGGGAGAGAAACCATTCAAATGTCACCTGTGTTCTCAATCAGCTAATCAAAAGACAGATTTGAAAAGACATCTCTTGGTTCACACTGGCAAAAAGTCCTTCAAATGTCACCTGTTTCCTTCATCTACTAATCAAAATATAAATTTGAAAAAACATCTCTTGACTCGCACTGGTGAAAAACCACTCAAATGTCACCTGTGTCCTCACTCAGCTAAGCAAAGTAGAGATTTGAAAAGACATCTCTTGACTCACACTAGTGAAAAACCATTTAAATGTCACCTGTGTCCTTACTCAGCTAATCAAAATGGAAATTTGAAAACACATCTCTTGATTCACAGTGACGTAAAACCATTCAAATGCCACCTGTGTCCTTACTCAGCTTATCAAAAGGGAAATTTAAAAAAACATCTCTTGACTCACACGGGCGAAAAACCATTCAAATGTCACCTGTGTCCTTACTCAGCTAATGGAAAAGAACATTTGAAAAAACATCTCTTGACTCACACTGATAAAAAACCATATAAATGTCACCTGTGTCCTTACTCGGGTAAGCAAAGTGGACATTTGAAAAGACATCTCTTGACTCACACTAGTAAAAAAATCTTTTGAATGTAATTTGTGTTTGTTTGCATGTAGCACGATATCTAACAACTCCTACCAAAAGTAAATAAACTGTACGTAGTTTTACGATACTTAAATACGCCAAAAAAACTAATTTTCTTGGGATTAAAGCACATAAACAAAACTGATGTTAGCTGAAGAGTACCAGTTCCAATACTTATTCTGTAGAAATCATTCACAACTGTTATAGAAATAGTAAAAAATCCATTTTTTCACTTAAAATTTAAATAAAACAACGGCAACCAAACAAAATTAAGCTGCAGAAAGATTTATTATCAATAAGAAATATAAAAAAAGAAGAAAAAAGACTATTTGCTGTAAAGTATGATTCTAAATGAGCAAACTAGGCAGGGGTCGTCGTCAGCTACCCGCAAATCCTGGTACAAATATCGATTTTTAATTGATTGTTTTCAATTATTTTTTTCTATCATTCTATTCATTCTGAATCTAGATTGTAGGTGGCAACAGTGAGACTCTCTATAAGGATGGCGTGGTCCTCATATACTCTATCCACTCTATGTGATTTTTGAAAAATTTCGTTACACATTGTCGAGAAATCGCAAATTGTCTATTAACAAGTCTCGTTCTAATTCCATTTTCTTTGCTCATTTTCCTAACCATCCATCTATTTTGAGTTTTGGTAGAAAATGAAATGTTAGTCCTTTACATTTGGTCTTCGAAGTCCCGCGATTTAAGACGATACAACGTTTTATTCCCATATCTATGAAGCGCCAATTGCAATAACAGGATTGCGAGATAGAGCGATGTCCTCTGTGAGAAAAATGACAATTGAATGAATTGAGTGAAAATTTAAGATTTTTTTAGTTTTTTTATTATACGCTCTCTAGACGGGACATACTGTAGACGGGCCAGCCTTGTAAATGGGACACATATTCCTGGACCCGAATTGTTTCAATCATTTTTAATACTAAATGCACCCTGTACACGGGCCAGCCCTGTATACGGGACATGGGAAACTAGATCCCAGTCCAGTGTATTCAATACCCGTCCTCTAGACTGGCCAAGGTCCACTGATTGGTGAAAAAAATCATTACTTTTACACTTTTTCATAATTTTTTTTGTTGAAAAAATTAATGAAAAAAGTGAAAAGTAATGATTTTTGTGGGTGACGTTCTGAAGGCGTGGCACGAGCCAAGTGTCCCATCTACAGGACGCTACCATTACTTTTTCACTTTTTCATTTAATTTTTATTTTTTTTTGGAAAAAATTACTGTAGACGAGACACTTGGCTTGTGTCCCGTCTAGAGGACGTCACCCACAAGGCCGGACACTCTGCAGACAGGACGCTTTTTCCGGACCCGTCTAGAGAGCTTTCACTGTACTGGATTTTCTTCCGATGGTTCGTGATTCCCTCATCTGGTATTCCTAACATCGATATCTTACGACTATGCGCCGTGTTGAATTCCGTTAAATTCTATTTAAGGGTTAAAGAAAGAGATTAGGAAATGAATGATTGTTTCAGTTTCGGGTTGTTTGATTAATTTGTTAGGCGAGTTTCCATGATTCGGTTAATAAACGATGTTTGGTGATTTTTGCGATCAATAAACAATTATTTTTGATTACTACGCGATTTTTTCGAGTAATAAATCATTTTTAGTTTTTAGTAAAAAAAAAATCGTTTATTAATAGAAAATAAATTATTAAAAGTCAACACAAAATCGAAAAAAGTCGTCGATTTTTTCACATTTTGCATTAAAAACTATTAAAAATCACCAAAGAATCGATAGGATTACTAAAAAATTCATCGATTTTTCATATTTTTCCATTGAAAACAATTAAAAGTCAACAAAAAACCGATAAAATTTCAAAAAAAACATCTAGTTTTCATATTTTCCATTGAAAACAATTAAAAGTCAACAAAAAACCGATAAAATTTCAAAAAAAAACAATCTAGTTTTCATATTTTCCATTGAAAACTATTAAAAAGCAACAAAAAATCAATAATAGTATAAGAAATCTCATCGATTTTTCATATTTTCATTAGAAATTATTAAAAAATCAACAAAAAATCGATAAAATAACAAAAATCGATGAAACAAATCATACTTTTCGCTCCAAATCGCAACCCGGTGGAAAAATTTTCAAATATCTTCAACCTACTGCTGCCTAAATCCACTAAAAATGCGCGTTTCAAATGTTTATGATTAACTAGCACCGAAGCCGTCGGTTTCGGTGCCGTCTGCGGTCTCTATACTGCCTACCAGTAGTCGAAGCGCCGAAATGAAATGTGCCGTCTATTATGGGTACCTGCCAAGTCTATGAAAGATTTCAATGCACTCGGTGTCATCGTCCTGAGAAAAAAATTTTAAAAAATGAAGAAAAAAATTAATGTTTGTAAATTTTTACTCCTAATGTTATCTCTTTGGAAGTGCTCTCAGAATAAGCATGGCGATGGCACCTACCGGCTGCCGCAGATCACTAGATCAGAATCGCATCCGTTTCGTCGTCCTCCATTATTATAAATAACTTAACAATCACTCGCAAATGTATTTAACTTCAAAATCTGTGAATTAAAAGTTGGAATCTGTTGAATTTAAGTCATAGTTACCTCCAGTGGACGCCATGATTGTTGTGTTGGGATTCCAGTTCAGTTGTGACTACAATTTTAGAGATAGAGATGACCTCGAGTGCGCTCCAAGTTGTATAGATGCTGTAATTATTTTACATGAAAACTACAGAATGGAAACTTTTATTGTGACTTATAATAAAATGGTTGTTAATTTGAATCGTGTTGGTTTATTCCCTGGTGGCGTTTCCGTGAAACACACCTACAAGTAGCAGACGATTCAAGAATCAAGAACGCCATGATTTAAATGTGCCTGACTCAACTAATCCATTTATTTACAAAGTGATTTATTTGATAAACTTTTTTTCCTCCAACAAACTCAGTTCCACGCAGCCCCACATATGTGTGCCCCAATTTCAATTACCAGTCAACTTTGCCTAGTAATGCGAGGTCAGCAAATTCGCGATAGGATAGGACATAGGAAAAGTGAACTAGAAACTGAAATTTGAACCAAGTCGGACAAAATGGCTATCAAGATAACTGCTGTTTGGTGAGGTTTTTCATCCATTTATTCCTAAAAAGAATACACTAGTTTTTGTTTCATCACATTACTTCATTACTGAGGTATGGTAATCCAACTTAAGGTACTTAAAATACGTCTACTTATCTGTGACCGTAGGTCACTGCCACACTCGGCACCAGATGTCCCCACTGCTGGTTGGGCAACGGTCAAGGGCCAATCACGGTTGACCTGCGACCAGCGTCCACCAGGGGACAAAGGTATATAACAGGCTGAGGAGCCAGTGGCCAGCCAGTAGTTGGACAACCAGCAAGCTGAGCACAATGTTCAGCTCTGGCTCCCTCTGCCCACTGTACCATCCAATGAAGCCTCATTGAAATGGAACTTGATTGGCTGTAGGTAAACTACAGCATGGTATTGGAGATTCGACCTCGCTGCCCAGGGCGATTGTCCTGGTCAGCGGGCCGGTCTCAGATAGGCGAATGGTGGTACCGTGACATGGGAATGCAGGGAAGCGATGCCGACCCCTAGACAACTAATAAAAGGCCTAAAACCCAATTAATACGGGTCGTCTCTGTCTTCTCATCGTGACTTGGATGTCCGGTGCTCTGCTATCATCCCCATGATAGGATTGCATGACCCCAATGATCACAATTGTGGGCCCATCCTGGATATGAAACCGGAATAAAAATTTTGTTTTCTTCTTGCAGCAAAGCAACAAGTAACAAAAATTCAATTTTTTTCTTTCCGGTCGAATGACCAGAGAGCTTTTGTGGTTTTGTAGTTTAGTTGCCCAAACAGGACTGACTATGGGAAGTCAGGGGATTGTTTAGCAACTTTACTATCGGATTGGCAGATTAAAATTCTGTAAAAACCTGTCTGAGAACGCGCTTGACTGCGCGTCGACCACGTGTTCCGACGGACCACGTGGTTACCGACCACGTGTTGTTTCCTTCACCTCTTAGGTACTAGCAGCTGGGTTATGTGCTGCTATACACTAATGGGATGTTGGGAGGAAACAATGCATGAACCTATTTGTGTTTTTGGTGTTTTTTGTCACTTTTATTTATTTTTGGATTTTCGAAATTTCGAACATTTTCGAAATGAACAATTTTCTTGTATCTAGTTGTGACAGCTATAAAAACTTTAGGCCCTTGCCACAAATTCACGCTCTTTCTTCTATTATTTTATTTTCCTGGTGTGCAACCTATAGGGTCTGTTTGTGCGGGGCCACTTCCCCAGCAAGTGTCGTCAAGGCTGCGTGTCATGAGCGTACACCCACGAATTACTGCACGGTAACAGCATACCTTGGGTCGGGCGGTGTCCTCCAGAGTAAAACCGTTGGTATGGGTGGCAGTTTTCCATAGGCTTAGTAGGACTGACTTGTCCTGGGACAAGTTGGGCGGCC